>JXCR01120222.1:0-38894 GCA_002079205.1 Phalaenopsis hybrid cultivar | reverse complement strand
AAATTTTTAGAAATTCTTAAGAAGTTAACGGTGAATATTCCCTTCGTAGAAGCTTTAGAGTAGATGCCCAATTATGTGAAATTTATGGAAGATATTCTGAACAAAAAAAAAAGTTCACGGACAACAAAGTGCACTTAGCGAAGAGTGTAGTGCAATTATTCAGAAAAAGTTTCCTGAAAAATTAAAAGATCTAGGTAGTTTCACTATACCGTGTGCTGCACTTAGCGAAGAGTGTAGTGCAATTATTCAGAAAAAGCTTCCAGAAAAATTAAAAGATCCCACTTAGCGAAGAGTGTAGTGCAATTATTCAGAAAAAGCTTCCTGAAAAATTAAAAGATCCTCGTAGTTTCACTATACCGTGTGTTATCGGTGAAAATTCTATGGAAGAGCTTTTTTTTATTTGGGAGTCAGCATTAACCTTATGCCTCTATCAATTTTCAAAAGACTAGGATTAGGAGAAGTCTCATCTACTTCTGTAACTCTTCAATTAGCAGATCGATCAGTCACATATCTTAAGGGAGTTATAGAAGATGTGTTAGTAAAAGTTGACAAATTTATCTTTCCTGTGGATTTCATTATTTTAGATATGGAGGAAGATAAAGAAATACCTATCATTTTACGGAGACCATTTTTAGCTACTGGAAAAGCTATGATAGCTGTTCAAAAAGGAGAGTTAACTATGAGAGTAAATGATCAAGAAGTAACTTTTAACATTGTGAAATCTATGAAATACCCTACTGTTGAGAAAGATAATGAATGTTTTCACATGGAAATTATTGAACATCTAGTGAATGAACATTTTAAAGAACATTTTAAAAATAAAAAGTATTTTTAAAAAGAAGAGAATTTTGAAGAACAATTTGAAGAAAATGATGAAATTATTCTGGACAATTAGAAAATTAAGAATTAGATTATGTTCAGGAAAGATTTGAGATGTTGGATATTATAGAAAATGCTGATAAGAATCGATTTCCATCAATTATAAAACCACCTAAACTTGAGTTGAAGTCATTATCTAACCACTTAAAGTATGTGTTTTTGGGAGACTTATTTACATTACTTGTTATTGTATCTTCAGAATTAAATGATTATGAAATATGTGTTTTTGGGAGACTCATCTACATTACATGTTATTATATCTTTAGAATTAAATTAATTGCAAGAGCAAAAACTGTTAGATACATTGAAAAGATATAAGAAAGCTTTTGGTTGGACCTTAGCAGATATTCAAAAAATCAATCCCTCAATCTGTATGCACAGAATTATATTAGATGAACAATATAAACCAAGAGTTGATCCACAAAGGAGATTAAATCCAATGATGAAAGAAGTAGTTAAGAAGGAAATTTTGAAATGGTTAGACACTGGAATTATATATCCTATTTCAGATAGTGCATGGGTAAGTCCAATTCATTGTGTACCGAAGAAAGGAGGAGTGACTGTTGAAACAAAAGAAAATAATGAATTAATACCTATCAGACAAGTCACTGGGTGGCGCATATGCATTGATTATATAAAATTAAACACTGCCAACAGGAAAGATCATTTTCCTCTACCATTCCTAGATCAAATAGTAGATAGACTTGCTGGGCACAAATGTTTTTGCTTTTTAGATGGATATATCAGTTACCATCAAATTCTTATTGCTCCTATCAAGAAAAGACAACATTTACTAGTCCTTTTGGAACTTTTGCTTTTCGAAGAATGCCTTTTGAAAAGACAACATTTACTAGTCCTTTTGGAACTTTTGCTTTTAGAAGAATGCCTTTCAGATTTTGTAATGCACCTGCAACATTCAAGAGATGTATGATGTCCATATTTAGTAAGTTAATTAACATGGATTGGAAGTATTTATGGATGATTTCTTTGTATTTGGAACATCATTTGACGCATGCTTAGAATATCTTGAAAGAGTTTTGGAGTTATGCAAAAGCACTAATTTAGTTCTAAATANTAGTAAAACTCTTAATGATGCTCAAATTAACTATACTGTTATTGAAAAAGAGCTACTCACCATAGTATATGCTTTAGATAAATTTTGATCTTATTTAATTGGAGCTAAATGTGTTGTGCACACTGATCACTCAGCTATTAAATATTTGATGCAAAAGAAGGATGTCAAACCAAGGTTGATTAGATGGATATTATTGATACACNATTTTGGAAGATGGTATGGAAACAGACCCTGCAAAAATCCAAGTTATATCTAAACTAACACCTCCTACTAATGTAAGAGAAGTTAGAAGTTTTCTTGGACATGTTGGTTTTTACAGGCGTTTTATTAAAGATTTCTCAAAAGTTACTAAACCTCTATGCCAACTTTTAGAAAAGGACAAGAAATTTGAATTTATCGAAAGCTCTTTAAATGCCTTTAAGTTATTAAAAAAAAATTGATCACAANAGGTTGATTAGATGGATATTATTGATACACGAATTTGATCTTGTGGTTATTGATAAAAAGGGAACTGATAATCAAATTGCTGATCATTTGTCAATATTAGAAAACCATGAATTATCTAATGCAGACAATGAAATTACAGACAGTTTTCCTGACGAACAACTTTATAATGTTAGTGAGTGGAAAATACCATGGTATGCTGATATTGTTAATTATATTATAAGTGATATTTTGCCACCAATGCTGACATTGCAACAACAAAGGAAATTCATTCATGATGTGAAAGCATATTTTTGGGATGAGCCTTATTTATATAAACAATGTAAGGATCTGATTATGAGAAGATGTGTACCTTATGAAGAAACTAAACTGATCATTCAAAAATGTCATGATTCTGAATTTGGAGGACATTTTGGGAGCCATAAAACTGCTTATAAAATTTTACAAGCTAGATTTTATTGACCTACTATATTTAAAGATGTTTATAAATATATAAAAACTTTTGATCGATGTCAACGAGTAGGCAATATATCTAGAAGAAATGAAATGCCTCTAAATTTCATGCAACGAGTAGGCAATATATCTAGAAGAAATGAAATGCCTCTAAATTTTATATTGGAAGTTGAAAACGAGTAGGCAATATATCTAGAAGAAATGAAATGCCTCTAAATTTCATATTGGAAGTTGAGAGCTTTGATGTTGGGGATTAGATTTTATAGGACCATTTATTCCTTCATTTCAGAACTTATATATATTAATTGCATTAGACTACGTCTTTAAGTAGATTAGCACAAGATTTAACCTCGTTGTGATGCTAAAAGTGTTTCAAAATTTTTAATGAAAAATATTTTCACTAGATACGAAATGCTTAGAATGATTATCACTAATTTGGGAACTTATATATATTAATTGCAGTAGACTACGTTTCTATGTGGATTGAAGCACAAGCTTTACCTTGGGAACTTATATATATTAATTGCAGTGGACTACGTTTCTAAGTGGATTGAAGAACAAGCTTTACCTCGTTGTGACAAGCTGTAGACTACATTTCTAAGTGGATTGAAGCACAAGCTTTACCTCGTTGTGATGCTAAAAGTGTCTCAAGATTTTTAATGAAAAATATTTTCACTAGATACGGAATGCCTAGGATGATTATTACTAACGGAGGATTCCATTTTAGGAATAAATACATTCAGAGATTAGCAGAAAAATTTAATTTTATTCATAGAATCTCTACTGCTTATTACCCTCAAACNTGACGCTAAAAGTGTTTCAAGATTTTTAATGAAAAATATTTTCACTAGATACGGAATGGCTAGGATGATTATTACTAACGGAGGATTCCATTTTAGGAATAAATACATTCAGAGATTAGCAGAAAAATTTAATTTTATTCATAGAATCTCTACTGCTTATTACCCTCAAACTAGTGGATTAGTTGAAGTTTCTAATAGAGAGATTAAACAAATACTTGAAAAGACTGTAAACCCTAGTAGAATAGATTGGTCCACTAGATTGGATACCGCATTATGGGATTACAGGACTGCTTATAAAACTCCTATTGGAATGACTCCTTACAGACTGATTTTTGGAAAAACTTGTCACTTACCAGTAGAATTGGAGCATAAAGCATATTGGGCAATTAAAGAATTCAATTATAATTTGAAAGATGCTGGTAAGAAGAGATTGTTACAATTAAATGAATGAGAAGAATTAAGAAAGGAATCTTATGATAATGACAGAATTTATAAGGAAAAGCTAAAGTTATGACATGATCAGAAGATTAACCAGAAGAACTTTGAACCAGAATAAGAAGTTTTACTCTACAACACTAGGCTGAAGTTATTTCCTGGGAAATTGAAGTCTCGTTGGTTATGACCGTTTACTGTAACTCAAGTTTATACTTACGAAATTATTGAAATTGAAGATCAAAAAACGAAAAAGATTTAAATGAATGGACACAGATTAAAGCCGTATTTTGAGGGTAAAAGACCAAATTTTAAAGAGGTTTTAATAATCAGTCAACTGGGACATAGATTAAAACCATATTATGAGGGTAACAAACCAAATTTTAAAGAGGTTTTAATGATTACATAGATTAAAACCATATTATGAGGGTAAAAGACCAAATTTTAAAGAGGTTTTAATGATCAGTCAACCTAAAGTTTTAATGGTCAGTCAACCTGAATAATTATTATGAGGGTAACATACCAAATTTTAAAGGAGTTTTAATGATTAGACATAGATTAAAACCTTATTATGAGGGTAATAGACCAAATTTTAAAGAGGTTTTAATGATCAGTCGATTTAACACCTGAATAGGTCGGGCTGACAACGTTAAACCAAGTGTTTAATATGACATATATTAAAACCATATTATGAGGGTAAAAGACCAAATTTTAAAGAGGTTTTAATGATCGGTCAACCTGAATAACACCTGAATAGGTCGGGCTGACGACGTTAAACCAAGCGCTTTATGGGAGGCAATCCATATTTATCTTTACNTTACTGGGTGGCGTATTTGCATTGATTATAGAAAATTAAACACTGTCACTAGGAAAGATCGCTTCCCTTTACGATTTTTAGACCAAATAGTGGATAAACTTGCTAGGCACAAATATTTTTATTTTTTAGATGGATATATTTGTTACCGTCAAATTATTATTGCTCCTAAGGATCAAGAAAAGACAACATTTACTAGTACTTTTAGAACTTTTGCTTTTTGAAGAATATCTTTCAGATTATGTAATGCACATGCAATATTCCAGAGATGTATGATGTCTATATTTAGTAAGTTAATTGATGATGGATTGGAAGTATTTATGGATGATTTCTCTGTATTTGGAACATCATTTGACTCATGCTTAAATTATCTTAAAAAAGTTTTGGAGTTATACGAAGGAACTAATTTAGTTCTAAATTAGGAGAAATGTCAATTTATGGTTGCAGGAGGAAATGTGTTAAGACATAAAATTTTGGAAAATGGTATGGAAGCAGATCCTGCAAAAATTCAAGTTATATCTAAATTAAAACCTCCTACTAATCTAAGAGAGGTTAGGAGTTTTCTTAAACATGTTGGTTTTTACATGCATTTTACTAAAGATTTTTCAAAAATTACTAAACCTCTATGCCAACTTTTAGAAAAAGGACAAGAAATTTAAATTTACTGAAAACTGTTTAAATGTTNTGTTGGTTTTTACAGTCATTTTATTAAAGATTTTTCAAAAATTACTAAACCTCTATGCCAACTTTTAGAAAAAGGAGAAGAAATTTAAATTTACGAAAAACTGTTTAAATGCCTTTGAGTTATTAAAAGAAAAACTAATCACAACCTCTATTATAGTTTCTCCTAACTGGGAGAAACCATTTGAACTGATGTGCGATGCTAGTGATTATGCTATTGGAGTTATTCTTGGACAAAGGTTNGTTTCTCCTAACTGGGAGAAACCATTTGAACTTATGTGCGATGCTAGTGATTATGCTATTGGAGTTGTTCTTTGACAAAGGTTTGAAAACAACTGATGTGTGATGCTAGTGATTATGCTATTGGAGCTGTCCTTGGACAAAGGTATGAAATGGTTTTAAAGTTATATACTACGCTAGTAAAACTCTTAATGATGCTCAAATTAATTATACTGTTATGGAAAAAGAGTTACCTGCCATTGTGTATGCCTTAGACAAATTTAGATCTTATTTAATTAGGACTAAATGTGTTGTGCACATTGATCACTCTGCTATTAAATATCTGATGCAAAAGAAGGATGCTAAACTAAGGTTAAATAGATGGATACTTTTGATGCAAGAATTTGATCATATGGTTATTGATAGAAAGGGAACTGATAATCAAATTTTTGATCATTTGTCAAGATTAAAAAATTATGAATTATCTGACACCGACNTATCTGATGCAAAAGAAGGATGCTAAACTAAGGTTAAATAGATGGATACTTTTGATGCAAGAATTTGATCATGTGGTTTTGATAGAAAGGGAACTGATAATCAAATTTTTGATCATTTGTCGAGATTAAAAAATTATGAATTATCTGACACCGATNATTTTTGGAAAGACTTGTCACATACCAGTAGAATTGGAGCATAAAGCATATTGGGCGAATAAAGAATTCAACTATAATTTGAAAGATGCTGGTGAGAAGAGATTGTTATATTTGAACGAATTGGAAAAAGTAAGAAATGAATCTTATGATAACAACAAAATTTATAAGGAGAAACTAAAATTATGGCATGATCGGAAGATTAACCAGAAGAACTTTGAACTAGGACAAGAAGTTTTGTTTTACAATACAAGGCTGAAGTTATTCCCTGGGAAATTGAGGTCTCGTTGGTTAGGACCCTTTACTGTGACTCAAGTTTATACTTACGGAGCTGTTGAAATTAAAGATCAAAAGACTGGGAATATATTTAAAGTAAATGGACACAGATTAAAGCCGTATTTTGAGGGTAAAAGACCAAATTTTAAAGAGATTTTAATGATTAGTCAACCTGAATAATACCTGAATAGGTCGGCTGACGACGTTAAACCAAGCGCTTTATGAAAGGCAACCCATACTATCTTTATTTTTATGGCAATTATAGTAATTTTATATGAAATTATCATTAGTTTGAGGTAGTATTGAACTTTACTACTCATATTTACCCTTGAATCATCATAAAAATTCGATCAATAGAAAAAAATTGGAGCGCATTCAGACCAAAGCAAAACTGTGATGATTCAAATTTTATGGATCCAATTTTTAAAATAAAGCTCACCGATGACGCCCTTTACGCCGCCGACAGTAGACTTTTTCCCGATACTTAGCTGATGGCGCCGAAGACACAACCGACGATGAGATCCCAAAAGAACACCTTTAACCATGATTTTGACCAGTTAACCACCACTATTGATCATCCCCTTCCTCTCAAAAACTACAATTTCAATATAGAGCTTGAAGATCTTGAATTTGGGGGCAATTTCAAAGCATTTAGACACTAGATTTGACCATCTCTCGGTAAGAACTTCACTCCAAACTAAAAATATTTCAATTTCACCTTGAATTTCTTCTACATTGAGAACATCCGAAAACTTTGAGAATATGAACAAAATATTGGTAAGAAATTCATGGAATTTAGTTTTGAACTCTTAGAGTCACTCTGAGAAGCCATTATTTGCATAGTTAAAGTATATTTTGGAATTTTTTCTATAATTTTGATTAGATTGAAATGGCTCCATGACAAAAGAGGCGACTTGAGTTTGACGAGTCTCGCTTCATCATTGCGAAGGCTCAATCGAGATTTACTTCGATATTTGAAGGGAAGAAATGTAAAAAAGATCAATTTTTTTAGAGTCCGGGAGGAGAAATTGAATGAGTTATTTCCAAATGGAGGTGGGAAAACTTCTTTTATACCACCAACAAGGCTGCTGCAAATATTGTGAAAGAATTTTATGCCAACGTATACTATTCTGAGGATGGAACCGTTCGAGTGCGGGGATTTTTTGTTGAATTTAGTGACGACCGCATTAACACCTTTTATGAAGTCCCAGACTCCTATAACTGCCATTATGAAACCTTCAGTACAGTGGAAGGCCCGCTGAACGATGTCATCAACTTTCTTACTGATGGGAAAGGGACATGGAAGATAAAGCAACGAGAACGGGTAAATTTTTCTGCTTCCATGTTGAATGCCACGTCTAAAGTGTGGCACTATTTTATTTCCTCTACTCTGTTATCTACCTATCACCATAGTGAGGTAACAAGAGATAGAGCTATTTTGAATTTTGGTATTCATAATAATAGAAATATAAATGTGGGGAGAATTATTTTTAAGATTATATTGACCACGGCAAGGAGTGAAACAAGTGGAGGTCTGGGACATCCTGGCCTCATTTATGCACTTTACCAACTTTCTTGAGTGGAAGCTTGAGGTGATGAAGAATGGGTTTACCCAATGAAACCCATTAGTAAAGCTAATTTGAAGACATATGAACCCCATGAAAAATGGAGAACTGAGAGTAGGAGTCATGAACCTTCTACTAGTAGAGATATCCCCTCTACTAGTTATGACCTTCCTTCTTCTATTTCCCCTACCCTGAATGATTTAATGAATGAGTTGACCTTGCAGCGAAAGAGTATAGAGCTAATAAATGAAAGAATTAGGGGTTTAGAATGCAGATATGATTATGATAGTGAGTACCTATAGAGGCATTCAGACTTCAAGATAGCTTACTACGAAGCTCGGGCCCAACACTACAGAGGTGAGTTTAATGTTACTTTTCCTGAATGCCCCCGATATACTAAGTATCAGCCCAATCCACCTACTGACCAAGGATATGAAAATATAGTTTGGGATATTAACATATGATAGTAGTTAATGTACTTTTACTTTTATTTTTGTAATTTTTGTAATAGAGATAATTGTTTATGTGTTTGTACTTTCATTTTTATTTTTATGTTGCAATTGGATAATTTTTAATTATTGTTATAATTGTTTAGTGTGGTAGTTGAAATTTGTTTAATGGTAATGTCATGTGATTTTTATTTTGCATTTTAATTGTAATTTTTTTTTAGTATTGTGGATGTGTTAGTGAATTATTGTGTTTGTATAATGTTTAGTTTTGCNTAATTATTGTTATAATTGTTTAGTGTGGTAGTTGAAATTTGTTTAATGGTAATGTCATGTGATTTTTATTTTTCATTTTAATTGTAATTTTTTTTAGTATTGTGGATGTGTTAGTGAACTATTGTGTTTGTATAATGTTTAGTTTTGTACTTATTTCAAAATTTCATTACCCAACAAATTCTCTAATGATTAATATGTATAGAAAGCTCCTAATGTTACAGACCAGGTGAAGTAGAAATTTTGAGAGGGACTGCAAAAATTTCTGAATGATGAAAATACCTAAAATATTGATGTATGATATATATTTAAAATTTTTCTTTTCACCTGTATCATTCCATATTGAAAAATTTAAGTTTGGGGGAGGGAAGAGAAATATTAACTATTAGATGTTCTCAATTTAAATATTTTCAAAATATATTAATATGATTTTATGTAGTGAATTTAATTCAGAGAACTATATTTTCAAGATATTTAAATATTATGGCATATTAAAAGGAATATTTTTGTAATGAAAATTAATTTTGTAGATTAAANACTATTGATGTATGATATATATTTAAAATTTTTCTTTTCACCTGTATCATTCCATATTGAAAAATTTAAGTTCAGGGGAGGAAAAAAAAATATTAACTATTAGATGTTCTCAATTTAAATATTTCCAAAATATATTAATATGATTTTATGTAGTGAATTTAATTCAGAGAACTATATTTTCAAGATATTTAAATATTATGGCAGATTAAAAGGAATATTTTTGTAATGAAAATTAATTTTGTAGATTAAAATATTTATTATGAGAGAATAAGACTATAGTTAACTATTTAAAGTAAAGGAAACTATAATTTGAAGTATCAAGAATCTTGGAAATTCATGTGAGAAGAAAAGATTGGGGCTCAATGATGTAAAAGCTATGAAATATTTATAAGGTAAAGGAATGCTTTGAGTTTCAAATTTAGGAAAAGAAAGGTGATGGTCAAAATGTAAAGGCTATCCAGATATAGTAATCCTCACTTGAAAAAGGAAAAAGAAAGGATTGACAACAAACCCTGAAAGGCTATCCAGATATAGTAATCCTCACTTGAAAAAGGAAAAAGAAAGGATTGACAACAATTAGGCTCCAGATATAGTAATCCTCACTTGAAAAAGGAAAAAGAAAGGATTGAAAACAATCCATGAAATGATCGAAGGAAAAAGAAAGGATTGAAAACAATCCCTGAAAAGAAAAGAAAAATATATAGGATTGAAAACAGGAAAAAGAAAGGATTGACAACAATCCTTGAAAAGAAAAGAAAAATATATAGGATTGAAAGAAATCCAAATGAAAAGGAGAAAAGAAAAGAAAGAAAAAAATTATAAAAGTGAGGAGATGCTTGAGGAGATGTCTAATAAAAAAATTGGCTTGACTAGACCTACCTAAAAGGAAAACCTAAAAACATTCCTGAACTTATATTTACGGATTAAAATATTTTACTAGTAGTTTTCTTCACTGGACCTACCTAAAGGGAAAACCTAAATAAATTCCTGAACTTATATTTATGGAATAGATCTTTTACTAGTAGTGTTCTCATGAATTCCTATCATTTGAATATTCTAAGTGACTTGATATTACAACATATAGTCATTCTTAAAATGAATAAAAAACTAAAACTCTTAAACTTGATGAGTAGATAATCTTGTACCTACATAGTTAATTTAATTACTTGATTTTTTTCTAAAAATCTCACTATGGTATTTACATAAATCAAACTTATAGTATTTCTAAATTAAAATTTTACTACAATAGATCATAACTTTTATGTAGTACTAAAATTGCTTGAGGACAAGTAATAGTTAAGTTTGGGGGATTTTGACCAAAGAAAAATATGTTGAATTTTCATACCTATTTTACACTGATTTTGATGATATTGCACTTTAAAGAGGGGTATTTTTTATGTTTTCTTGCAGGTATGATGAATTATGGTCATTGGAGCAAAAAGATGCAAAAAGGAGTGAATTTTGAGTGAAAATGACCAAAATATGAAGATTTGAACTAGGATGCCGACGGCGCGCCCAACGACGCTGACGACGAGATTTTTCTAAGAGTCCATATCAAATATTTTAGAAGACTGACTCGCGGCGCCCTCGAGGCCGCCGACGGTGAGATCGGCGGTTATCTCAACAGGTCCATTGAATGTGGACGATTTTTGAATGAATTCTTAGGCAACGATTGGAAAAACTCTTCTACAACTTTAAGAGGAGATTTTGGCCAAAAATAGGGGGGAGTTTTAGGAGGTTCAAGAGGTTCAGAGAAGTTCAAGAGCCCCGGTAGTGTGTAGAGAGTTAAATTTAGGGTTAGATTGTGAGAAATTCTTTGAGAGATTGTAAGAGTGGAGGGAAAGTGAGAGATTTCTTCCTCCTTGTCGTTTCGAAGAAGAATTTAGTGTGTTGTAAAGAAAGGAAGAGATTCAGAGAAACTTTAAGTATTTTGCTCGGGGAGGAATTAGAGATATGTGTTATTTACTTGCTGTAGTTTTTATGACTTTGGTTTTATATATAAATTTTGACTTTTTTCGTATCTTCCCCATGAGTTCTGGGCAGTTTTCTCTGTCTTTCTCCTTGTCTTGAGATTTTGTAAAATGATGATTTGAATTGGTTGGGCCATGAAATTGTTAAAGAAGTTGTGATGATCTTTTCACTTCAATTTTACTTTACTTTCAATCTAGCCAATTGATTTGTTAAAATATGTTGAGTTTTACAACTAAAGTGAAGATTACATTCAAGATTCGAGGAGGTCAAAGTCCTTGAAAGTTGGGTGCAAATAAATAGGGAAATACAATTATCCGGCGTAGAATTGAAGATTTTAGAGTTACAGACTAAAATCCTCAATTCAGACCTATTATTTTGGGTGCTGAAGTGTTGATGTTAGCCCTCAAGTGAGGGAAACGTGGGAGCTTCGAAGTGAGAGCCGGTATCCTCCCAACCTAGCCACAGATTCAGTAAACAAGTATAGGACTAGTCAATGTTCTTTATGCTTGGACCAAAGTGTAAAGAATAAGTATGCTCCTATTTGGCACAATCCAATTTGAGCTGATTCACTTTATCCATTCACTTTAATTTCTTGACAAGGTGAAGGATGCTTTATAATATATTGAGTTTCACATTAGAAACTTTATTAGTAGAATTAGTTATTTAAGATTTATTAAAATTACATATTTATTTCAATTGCATATTAGTGACNTTTGGATACAATAAAAAGATATAAGAAAGCTTTTGGTTGGACCTTAGCTGATATTAAAGGAAGNCCCATTATAAAATTCATCCAACCAAGGAAATGTTAACTATAGACCTTCTTATCCTCTAGGATTTAATAGTAAAACTCAAATTAAGGAGAAGAAGTTATCTATGGAAGAGCTGATATTAAATATGGGTCAACAATTACAGAATCAAGGAAATCAATTACAAAATCAAGGAAGTGATATTAAGATTATTGAAAACCAATTAGGGCATATCACTACTGCGCTTAGTAACCGAACATTAGGAACTTTTCCTAGTACCGTGGAACCAAATCTTAAAGACCAAGGAAAAGAACAAATCAAAGTGATGCAATTACAAAGTGGAAAAGAATTGGAAACAAAGGTGCAAAAAGAAACAAAAACTGAAAAAGAGAAAGTGGATACTGAATAATAAAAGGATCATGAATACTCAAATTTAGAGTATACATTTACACCAATGAAAATTACTATGGAGAAACTTCCACCACCATTTCCTCAAAGATTGAAGCNAACAACCCATATTCGAACTATTATAACCCAGGTTAGAAGAATCATCCAAATTTTAATTGGAATAACAATTCTTCTAGAAAATCAACTGGGCGAACAAGAAAATTCATCCAACCAAGGAAATGTTAACTATAGAACCCAGGTTGGAAGAATCATCCAAATTTTAATTGGAATAACAATTCTTCTATAAATCAAAAAAGGGCGAACAACCTAGTGAACCCATTAGGAAATTCATCCAACCAAGGAAATGTTAATTATAGACCTTTGAATCATCCAAATTTTAATTGGAATAACAATTCTTCTACAGATCAACAATGGGAAAACAACCTGGTTGGAAGAATCATCTAAATTTTAATTGGAATAAAAATTCTTCTACAAATCAACAATGGGCGAACAACCCAATAAACCCATTAGGACATTCATCCAACCAAGGAAATATTAACTATAGACCTTCTTATCCTCAAAGATTTAACAGTAACACTCAAATTAAGAAGAAGAAGTTATCTATGGAAGAACTGATATTAAACATGGGTCAACAATTACAGAATCAAGGAAATCAATTACAGATTCAAGGAAATCAATTACATCAAGGAACTGCTATTAAGAATATTGAGAACCAATTAGAGCATATCGCTACTGTGCTTAGTAACCAAACATTCAGAACTTTTCCAAGTATTGTGGAACCAAATCCTAAAGATCAAGCAAAAAGAGCAAATCAAGGTGATTCAATTACGAAGTGGAAAAGAATTGAAGACAAGAGTGCAACAAGAAATAGAAACTAAAAAAGACAAAGTGGATACTGAAAAAAGAAAAGAATCATGAATACCCAGATTTAGAGTATCCATTTACACCAATGAAAATTACTTTGGAAAAACCTCCACCACCATTTCCTCAAAGATTGAAGCAACATAAACAGAATAAATAATTTTTAAAATTTTTAGAAATTCTTAAGAAGTTAACGGTGAATATTCCCTTCGTAGAAGCTTTAGAGTAGATGCCCAATTATGTGAAATTTATGGAANAAATTTTAGAAGCTGGATTCTATTGGCCTACTCTCTTTAGAGATGTTTACAGATACATAAAAACTTGTGGTCAATGCCAACGAGCAGGCAATATATCTAGAAGAAATGAAATGCCTCTGAATTTCATGTTAGGAGTTGAGATCTTTGATGTTTGGGGATTAGATTTCATGGGACCATTTATTCCTTCATCTGGGAACTTATACATATTAATTGCAGTAGACTACGTTTCAAATTGGATTGAAGTACAAGATTTACCTAGTTGTGATGCTAAAAGTGTTTCAAGATTTTTAATGAAAAATATTTTCACTAAACACGGAATGCTGAGAATGATTATTACTGATGGAGGAACCCATTTTAGGAATAAATACATTAAGAGATTGACAGAAAAGTTTAATATTATTCATAGAATCTCTACTTTCTATAACCCTCAAACCATTGGGTTAANATTTTAGGAATAAATACATTCAGAGATTGGCAGAAAAGTTTAATATTATTCATAGAATCTCTACTTCCTATAACCCTCAAACCAGTGGGTTAGNATTAGCTGAAGTTTCTAATAGAGAGATTAAACAAATACTTGAAAAGACTGTAAACCCTAGTAGAATAGACTGATCCACTAGATTGGATACCGCATTATGGGCTTACAGGACTGCTTAAAAACTCCTATTGGAATGACTCGTTACAGACTAATTTTTGGAAAGATTTGTCACTAACCAATAGAANTTGAAGTTTCTAATAGAGATATTAAACAAAGACTTAAAAAGATTGTAAACCCTAGTAGAGTAGATTGGTCCACTAGATTGGATACCGCATTATAGGTTTACAGAACCGCTTATAAAACTCTTATTGGAATGACTCCTTACAGGCTGATTTTTGGAAAGACTTGTCACATACCAGTAGAATTGGAGCATAAAGCATATTGGGCGAATAAAGAATTCAACTATAATTTGAAAGATGCTGGTGAGAAGAGATTGTTATATTTGAACGAATTGGAAAAAGNATAGAGAGATTAAACAAATACTTGAGAAGACTGTAAACCCTAGTAGAGTAGATTGGTCAACTAGATTGGATATCGCATTATATGCTTACAGGACTACTTATAAAACTTCTATTGGAATGACTCCTTATAGATTGATTTTTGGAAAGACTTGTCACTTACCAATAGAATTAGAGCATAAAGCATATTGGGCAATTAAAGAATTCAATTATAATTTGAAAGATGTTAGTAAGAAGAGATTGNGAATTTCTACTACCTATCATCCTCAAACTAGTGGGTTAGCTGAAGTTTCTAATAGAGAGATTAAACAAATACATGAAAAGACTATAAAGCCTAATAGAATAGATTGGTCCACTAGATTGGATATCGTNTTTTAGGAATAAATATATTCAGAGATTGACAGAAAAGATTAATATTATTCATAGAATCTCTACTGCCTATCATCCGCAAACCAGCTGTTAGCTGAAGTTTCTAATAGAGAGATCAAACAAATACTTGAAAAGATTGTAAACCCTAGTATAAAAGATTGGTCCACTAGATAGGATATTGCATTATGGGCTTACAGGACTACTTATAAAACTCCTATTGGAATGACTCCTTACATCTTGATTTTTGGAAAGACTTGTCACTTACCAGTAGAATTGGAGCGNATTGGAATGACTCCTTACAGACTGATTTTTGGAAAGGCTTGTCACTTACCAGTGGAATTGGAGCATAAAGCACGATCATGGCATGATCGAAAGATTAACTAGAAGAACTTTGAACCAGGATAAGAATTTTTGCTTTACAACACTAGGCTGAAATTATTTCTTGGGAAGTTGAAGTCTCCTTGGTTAGGAACCTTTGCTGTGACTCAAATTTACNTTTTTTATGAAAAATATTTTCACTAGATACGGAATGCCTAGAATGATTATCACTGATGGAGGATCCCATTTTTTAAATAAATACATTCAAAGATTTACAGAAAAATTTAATATTATTCATAGAATCTATACTGCCTATCATCCTTAAACCAGTGGGTTAGCTGAAGTTTCTAATTGAGAGATCAAACAAATACTTAGAAAAGACTGTAATAACCAGTGGGTTAGCCGAAGTTTCTAATAGAGAGATTAAACAAATACTTGAAAAGACTGTAAACTACCAGTGGATTAGCTGAAATTTTTAATAGAGAGATTAAACAAATACTTGAAAAGACTGTAAACCTTAGAATAGATTGGTCCACTAGATTGAATACTAACAAATACTTGAAAAGACTGTAAACCCTAGTAGAATAGATTGGTCCACTAGACTGGATATCACATTATGGGGCTTACAAGACTGCTTATAAAACTCCTATTGGAATGACTCCTTATAGACTGATTTTTGGAAAGACTTGCAACGTTATAAAACTCCTATTGGAATGACTCCTTACATACTGATTTTTGGAAAGACTTGTCACTTACAAGTATAATTGGAGCATAAAGCATATTGGGTGATTACAGAATTTTAATTATAATTTGAAAGATGCTGGTGAGAAGAGATTGTTACAAATGAATGAATTGGAAGAAAAATTTGAAAGATGCTGGTAAGAAGAGATTGTTACAATTAAATGAATTGGAAGAATTAAGAAATTAGTCTTATGATAATGACGAAATTTATAAAGAAAAATTAAAGTTATGGCATGATCGGAAGATTAACCAAAAGAACTTTGAATTAGGACAAGAAGTTTTACTTTACAACACTAGGTTGAAGTTATTTCCTGGGAATTGAAGACTCGTTGGTTAGGGCCCTTTACTGTGACTCAAGTTAATACTTACCCTTTACTGTGACTCAAGTTAATACTTACGGAGCTGTTGAAATTAAGACCAAAAAATGAAAAGATTTAAATGAATGGACACATATTAAAACCATATTTTGAGGGTAAAAGACCAAATTTTAAAGAGGTTTTAATGATCAGTCAACCTGAATGACCTGAATAGGTCGGGCTGACGACGTTAAACTAAGCACTTTATGGGAGGCAACCCATATTTATCTTTACTTTTATCACGATTATAGTAGTTTTTATTTGAAATTATTATAAGTTTGTGGTAGTATTAAACTCTGATACTCTTATTTACCTTTGAAACATCTTAAAAATTGGATCCATGAAGAAAAATTGGAACGCATTCGTACTAGAGCAAAACTGTAAAAATTTTTCCTTGGGCACCGACGTTGCCGACGACGGGTTTTTCCCGAGAGTCTAGACAAAATTAATACAAAGACTCACCGACGGCGCCATCGACCTCGCCGATGGTGAGACCAGTGAATTAACGGTTATGCGGGTTCAAATGGTGGTTTTTGGGCGGTAATTGTCTTTTTAAACTCAAAAATTTAAATTCTACTTCATATTTTCCCTCCAAAAATGAACTGAAACTCTACCTATTTCATTCCTATGGTGTCCAATTCCCCTGATAATCCCAGAATGTGAGTTTTCAATCGGCGAAAGTTTATTAGTGCAGAAGCGCAATGAATCTTCAACAAGTTGCTGACGAAGAAAAGGTTGATCAAAGAACGAGGATTTGTGAATCGCGGATTGAATAATCCCACAACGGATGTTGAAGAAATGATAGTACGGCGAAGATGGGAAGTGTTGTGCTACACTACAGTAGTCGTGGTGGTTCCTGTGGTAAAAGAATTTTATGCAAGTTTAGATAGAATCAACCAAGGAGTTGTTTATGTGCAAGGAAGATGGATCACTTTCACTCCTGCATGGATCAACAAATTATATATGATAGAAAATGTTCATGTCTGCCACTATTCCAATTTCATCCCAACGAGAAACCAGATGAATGCGATTTACCAATATTTAACGGACGAAACTGACGACAGGGAAACAAGAGAAAACGGGTATGTTAGTTTTTCTGTAACACTCCTGAATCCCGTTTCTAAACATTGACACTTTTTCATTTCTGTGAAACTGTTATCGACAATGAAGATCAGTAAAGTTTCTAAAGAAAGTGCCATTTTGAATTACTGCATCCAAAGGAGTCTTCGATCGACATTGGATCTATAATTGTGAAGTCGGTTTTGGGCCTGATCGTTCACGGATCAAATTATGANTTGTCTGTTTTTAGGCGGGAATAGTCTTTTTAAACTTAAAAATTCAAACTCTAGTTCATATTTTCTCCCCAATAACGAAGTAAAACTCTGTCAATTTCATTCATATGGCGTCCAATTCCTCTGATAATCCTAAAATATGAGTTTTCAATCGGCGAAAGTTCATTAGTGCGGAAGCGCAAAAGTTGCTGATAAAGATTAATCAAAGAACGAGGATTCGTGAATCGCGGATTGAATAATCCCACGATGGATATTAAAGAAACAATAGTGCGGCGAAGATGGGAAGTATTGTGCTACACTACTGCTGCCTTGGTAGTTCCTGTGGTTAAAGAATTTTATGCAAATTTACATGGAATCAACCAAGGAGTTGTTTATGTGCGAGGAAGTCTTGCACGGATCAATGAGTTATATATGATAGAGAATGTTCCTGTCTGCCACTATTCTAATTTTGTCCCAACGAGAAATCATATGAATGAAATTTATCAATACTTGACGGACGAAATTGCCACTATTCTAATTTCGTCCCAACGAGAAACCAGATGAATGAAATTTACCTGTATTTGACGGACGAAACTGACTATCAGATGAATGAAATTTACCAGTATTTGACGGATGAAACTGACGATTGGGAAATGCGAGAGAAACGTGTATGTTAGTTTTTCTTCAACACTTTTGAATCCCATCTCTAAACACTGGCACTTCTTCATTTCTATGAAACTGTTACCGACAATGAAGGTTGGTAAAGTTTCTAAAGAGAGTGTCATTCTGAATTATTGNCAACCAGGGAGTTGTTTATGTGCAAGGAAGATGGATTACTTTCACTCCTGCATGGATCAACAAATTATATATTATAGAGAATGTTCCTATCTGCCACTATTCCAATTTCGTCCCAACGAGAAACCAGATGAATAAGATTTATTAATATTTAACGGACGAAACTGACGACTGGGAAATAAGAGAAAACGAGTATGTTAGTTTTTTTGCGACACTCTTGAATCTTGTTTCAAAATATTGGCACTTTTCATTTCTGCGGAACTGTTATCGATAACGAAGATCGATAAAGTTTTTAAAGAAAGTGCCATTTTGAATTATTGCATCCAAAGAGGACTGCCAATTGACATTGGATCTATAATTGTGAAGTCCATTTTGGGCCTGATCATTCATGGATCAACTTATGGGCTTGGACACCCCTCCACCATTTTCTCAGTTTGCAGTCAGTTCCAAGTGTCCTATGAAAATTGGGAAAAGGTACTGCTACCTTGGAAGCCTTTGGACCTNCACAGATCAACTTATGGGCTTGGACACCCTTCCACAATTTTCTCACTTTGCAGCCAGTCTCAAGTATCCTATTAAAACTGGGAAATGGTACTGCTACCTTGGAAACCTTTGGATNGCTTGGACACCCCTCCACAATTTTCTCACTTTGCAGTCAATTCCAAGTGTCCTATGAAAATTGGGAAAAGGTCCTGCTACCTTGGAATCCTTTGGATCCAACTGAAAANAGATGAAAATGACATGGCCATGATAGTTGATCAATCATCTCAGAATTCACTGCCAGTTCAACCCTTAGTTTCAAATA
Source organism: Phalaenopsis hybrid cultivar (assembly GCA_002079205.1). Lineage (NCBI taxonomy): Eukaryota > Viridiplantae > Streptophyta > Magnoliopsida > Asparagales > Orchidaceae > Phalaenopsis > Phalaenopsis hybrid cultivar. The sequence goes on along the minus strand of JXCR01120222.1, from coordinate 19,450 downwards.
AGTATTTGGTGATCCTGCACCGAATCAAGAAATTGGAAAAGGAGGTACAAAATGGGATGAATACAATTAATAATATCTACCAATTCTTTTATCATCTAGACTGGAGGATGAAAGAACATTTCACACACTATGGACATTTAGAAGATAGCTTGATACGACTGATGAGGAGGATTCAACTGAAGAATTTCCTTTCAAACCCTTCTACAACCTCTTCGTTCATGTGCAATCAATAGGTGATCTCAGAGGAGAAACGAGCACAGAATCCGACGAGTAGTAGATTCACTATGCTACCTTTATGTTTATATGTGTGTTTAAGTGTTATTTTATATTTGCTTTGCTTTAGAATTATGCTTATAGATCTCTGTATAGTTGAGACTAAGCATAAGATATTCTATTTTCAGCGTGTTGAGTGTTGTGGTTTGGACTGCGACGCTGAATTGATTTATTGAGGTTGAGAAAATACCAAATTTAGGTATGTTATGTAAAGTTTATTGTACCCCTTGGAATTTATATATAATTATTATGTTTTATTTTGTGAAAGTTTGTAAGTGTTAATTACATCATTTAACTATTTANTCTCAGAATTCACTGCCAGTTCAACCCTTAGTCCCTGATAAGTCTCTGGTGATCCTACGTCGAATCAAGAAACTAAGGAGGTACAAAATGTCATGAATGCGATTAATAATATCTCCAATTTCTTCGATCATCTAGACTGGAGGATGAAGAAACATTTTGGGTACTCTGTACATTTAGAAGATAACTTGATACGACTGATGAGGAGGATGAAGTTAATAGAAGAGGATTCTACTGAAGAATTTCCATTCCGACCCTTCTACAACCTCGTCATTCATGTGCAATCAATGGGTGATCTCAAAGGAGAATCTAGTACCGAGTCTGAGGATTAGTAGATTTATATTATTACCTGTCTGTCTATTTAGTATTTTGATTTGAACTTTGTATTTGCTTTGCTTTAGAATTATGCTTTTAGATCTTTGTATAATTTAGGATGTTTTGTTTTCAGTGTTTTGAGTGTTGTGGCTTGGATTGCGACGTTGAATTAATGTGTTGAGGTGGAGAGAATACCGAATTTAGGTGTGTTATGTAACGGATATTGTACCCCTTTTAATTTATATATAAATGTGATGTTTTGTGTTGTTAAAGTTTATATGTGCTAAGTACATCATTTTATCACTTAAAATTATGTCTATAATGATTGAAAAATGTCATTAAGGCTTGGAATTGATCCAAATTGCAAAAATCCAAAATTTGGACAAAAGCAATAGAGTCTGCCAATGACGCCCTCAACGCCGCCGACGACAGATTTTTCCCGAGACTCAAATTCTAAATTCCAATGGAGTGTGCCGACGGTGCCATTGACCCCGCCGATGCCAAGCTCACGAAAAAACACCTTTAATTGCGATCTTGACTCAACCCCGTCGACGGCGAGCTCACAAAAAAACACCTTTAATCGTAATTTTGACCAGTCAACCACACTATTCATCATCCCCTTCCTCCTAAAAATGCCATTTTTGACCTAGGGCTTGAAAGATCTTAGATTGGGAGGCGATTTCAAGGCTTTTTGACACCGGATTTAATCATCTCTAGGTAAGAGCTTCACTCCAAACTAAAATTATTTGATTTTCACCATGGATTTCTTCCACATTGAGGAGATCCAAAAAATTTGAGAATGTAACAAAAAATTGGGAAGAAATTCATAGATCTTAGTGTTGAACTCTTAGAATTGCTTGAGAATGTGAATAAAAATTGGGAATAAATTCATGGATCTTAAAGTTGAACTCTTTAAATTACCATTGGAAGGCATGATTTGTATATTTGAAGTAATTTTTGGAATTTTTCTATAATTTGATTAGATTGAAATGGCTCCATTTCAAAAGAGAAGAGTTGAGTTCGACGAGTCTCGCTTCGTCATTGTGATGGCTGAAACAAAATTTACTTCCATTTTTAAAGGAAAGAAGTACATACAAGATCGAGTTTTTGAAAGTACGGGAGGAGAAATCGAACGAGTTATTGTTAAAGGAAAGAAGTGCATACAAGATCAAGTTTTTGAAAGTCCGGGAGGAGAAATCGAACAAGTTATTGCTGAATAGAGGTGGGAAAACTTTTGTTACACCACCAATAAAGCTGATGCAAATGTTGTGAAGGAGTTCTACACCATTGTTATTTATTCTGATGACGGAATTGTTCAAGTGCGTGGGTTTCCTGTTGAGTTTACTACCGTCCGCATCAACATTTTTTATGAAGTCCCAGACGCTTATAGATGTCAATATGAATCCTTTAGTACAATGGAAGGCCCCTTAATGATGTGATCAACTTTATCACTGATGGAAAATGAACATAGAAGATAGCAGCGAGAGCAGTTAAATTTTTCTGTTTCCATGCTGAATGCCACCTCTAAGGTGTGACACTATTTATGGAAGATAAAGCAGCGAGAACGAGTAAATTTTGTTGCTTCCATGTTGAATGCCACCTCTAAGGCGTGACACTATTTCATTTTCTCTACTCTGTTATCGACCTATCACCATAGTGAGGTAACTAGAGATAGAGCTATTCTAAATTTTTGTATTCAGAATTGTAGAACTATAAATGTGGGGACAATAATTCTTAAGAATATATTGACTACGGAGAGGAGTGAGACTAGTGGAGGTCTAGGACATTCATGACTTATTTATACAATTTGCAAACTTTCTGGAGTGGAAAGTGGAGATGAAGAATGAGTTTACCCTATGAAACCCATTAGTAAGGCTAATTTGAAGGTTCTGGAGTGAAAAGTGGAGATGAAGAATGGGTTTATCCTATGAAACCCATTAGTAAAGCTAATTTGAAGACTTTTCCCATGAGAAATGGAGAATTGGGAGTAGAAGTCAAGAACCTTCTACTAGTAGAGATGTCCCTGATGAAGAATTGGTTTACCTTATGAGAACCACTAGTAAGGCCAATTTAAAAACCTATGAATCTTGAGAAATGGAGAACTGTATGAAACCCATTAGTAAAGTTAATTTGAAGACTTATGAATCCCATGAGAAATGGAGAACTATTATGAAACCCATCAGTAAAGCTAATTTAAAGACATATGAATCTCATGAAAAATGGAGAACTTGGAAAGTCAAGAACCTTCTACTAGTAGAGATGTCCCCTCTATAAGTTATGACCTTCCACCTTCTAAATTAGTAAGGCTAATTTGAAGACTTATGAATCCCATGAGAAATGGAGAACTGGGGGTAGAAGATTAGTAAAGCTAATTTGAAGACTTATGAATCCCATGAGAAATGGAGAACTGGGAGTAGAAGATAGAACCTTCTACTAGTAGAGATGTTCCCTCTACAAGTTATGATCTTCCACCTTCTAGTTCCCGTACCCTACCTTCTACTAGTAGAGATGTCCCCTCTACAAGTTATGACCTTCCACCTTCTAGTTCCCCTATGCCTTCTACTAGTAGAGATGTCCCCTCTACAAGTTATGACCTTCCACCTTCTAGTTCCCTTACCCTTTTACTAGTAGAGATGTTCCCTCTACAAGTTATGACCTTCCACCTTCTAGTTCCCCTACCCTCTCTGGTTTAATGAATGAGTTGATCTTGTAGCAGAAGAGCATAGAATTGATAAGTGAAAGGATTGGAGGTTAAGAATGTCGACACGATTATGATAGTGAGTACCTTCAGAGGCATTCAAATTTTGAGGTAGCTTATTATGAAGCTCAGGCCCGACACTACATGTGTGAGCCTGATGTTACGTTTCTGAGTGCCCCCGATATACTCAGTATCAGCCCAATCCACCTGCTGATCAAGGAGATGAAGATATAGCTTAGGATTTTGATATTGAATAAAATTGATGTACTTATATTTGTATTTTTATTTTTGAGATCTTTTGTAATAGAAATGGATGTTTGTGTATTTGTACTTTCATTTTTATTAATTTGTGTACTTGGATAGATTTAATTTTTGTTATAAAGTTAGTGTTAAGGTTAAATGTGCATGTGTAGTTTAATAGATGTTGAGTAGTATTGTGGATTGTAATGTAATGTGATTTTTATTTCACATTTTAGTTTTAATTTTTTAGTATTGTGGTTGTGTTAAGAAATGTTGTGCTTATTTAATGTTTTAGTTTTATACTTATTTCAAAATTTCATTACCCAGAAATTCCTCTAATAATTTATATTTGTAGAATGCTCCTAATATTACAGACCAGGTGAAGTAAAAATTTGAGAAGGCCTGCAGAAATTTCAGAATGATGAAAATGCCTACAATACTTAGGTATGATTTATATTTATAGTTTTTTCTTTCCACATGTATTATTTCATATTTAAAAATTTAAGTTTGGGGAAGGGAAGAAAAAGATTGACTATTAGATGCCCTCTATTTTAATTTTTTCAAAAATTATTTATATGATTTTATGTAGTGAATTTAATTCAGGTAACTATTTTTTTCTAACTATTTAAATATTATGGTAGATTTAAAGAAATATTTTTGTAATGAAAATTAATTTTGTGACTTAAGATATTTAGTGTAAGGGAATAAGATTATAGTTAATTATTTAAAGTAAAGGAAACTATATCTTAAAGTATTAAGAATCTGGAAATTCATTTAAGAAGAAAAGATTGGGGCTCAATGATGTAAAAACTATGAAATATTTATAAGGTAAAAGAATGCTTTGAGTTTGAAATTTAGGGAAAGAAAAGTGAAGTTCAAAATCATTAAAGGCTATCCAGATATAGTAATTCTTACTTGAAAAAGGAAAAAGAAAGGATTGAAAAAAATCCCTTAAAAGAAAAGGAAAATATATAGGATTGAAAGTAATCCAAATGAAAAATAGAAAAGGAAGAAAAATTATGAAAGTGAGGAGAAGCTTGAGGATATGACTAATAAAAAATTGGCTTCACTGGACCTACCTAAAGGGAAAACTTAAATACATTCCTAAACTTATATTTCTGGAATAGATCTTTTACTAGTAGAGTTCTCATGAAGTTCCTATCATTTGAATATTCTAAGTGACTTAATATTGCAACATATAGTCATTCTTGAAATGAATAGAAGACTAGAACTCTTAAACTTGATAACTAGATAATCTTGTAGCTACATAGTTAATTCCATTACTTGAATTTTTTTTGAAAATCTCACTATGGTATTTATTTAGATCAAACTTATAGTATTTCTGAATTAAAACCTTACTACTGTAGATCATAACTTTTATGTAGTACTAAAATTACTTGAGGACAAGTAATAATTAAGTTTTGGGGATTTTGACCCAAGAAAAATATGTTGAGATTTTGATACCTATTTTATACTGTTTTTGATGATATTGCACTTTAAAGAAAGGTATTTTTGATGTTTTGTTGCAGGAATGATGAATTAGGATCATTGGAGCAAAAAGATGCAAAAAGGAACAAATTTGGAGCGAAAAGGAACAAAATGTTGAAATTTGAACTAGGCCGCCGATGGCGCCATCGACTTCGCCGACGACGAGTTTTTCCCATGGCTACAAGACAAAATTATTCAGAAGTATACCGGCGGCGCCCTCAACCCCGCCAGCAGCGAGCTCGGCGGTTATGCCTACTCAAGCTTTGGATAAGGCCAAATTTTGAAGGGATGCTTAGGCAACTCTTGGGAAAGCTCATCCACAACTTTAAAAGACTATTTTGGCTGAAAATTGGAGAGCCTGAAATGGGGGGAGAGAATCTAGGGAGTCAAGGAAGTGATAGAGAGAGTTCTTAGAGATTAGAAAGGTTCCACTAATGTGAGGAATTCTTCGAGAGATTGTAAGAGTGGATGGAAAGTGAGAGATTTCTTCCTCCTTGCTCTTCGAAGAAGAATTCTGTGTGCTGTAAAGAAAGGAAGAGATTCAGAGGAACTTCAAGGAGTGTTCTTGGAGAGAAAATAGAGATAAGTTATTTACTTGTTGTAGTTTGTATGACTTTAATTTTATATATGAATTTCGAGTTTTGTTGTGTTTTTCCCTTGAGATCTGAGTAGTTTTCTCTGTCTTTCTCCTTGTCTCGAAATTTGTGAAATGGTGATTTGAATTGGTGAAGCCATAAAAATGTTTAAGAGATTATGATGATCTTTTCACTTTGATCTTAATTTACTTTCAATCCGGCCAATTCATTTGTTAAAATATATTGAGTTTTACAACTAAAGTGAAGAATACATCCAAGATTCAGAGAGGTGTTCGTTAAAATATGTTGAGTTTTACAACTAAAGTGAAGATTACATCCAAGATTCAGGGAGGTCCCCCTTGGAAGTTGGGTGCAAATAAATAGGGAAATAATATTATCGGGCATAAAATTGGAGATTTTAGAGTGACAGAATAAAATCCCCAATTCAAATCACCATTTCAGATTAATTGGCCCTACATCCAAATTCCACCCAATTTTAACCAAGTCTAAAAATTCCCAAATTTGCCCCAAATTGGCCATACATCCAAATTCCACCAAATTGATTGCTCTAACCCAAAAAATTGACACCCAATTTATGTTGAAAACTCTTCATGATGTTCTTATAAATCATTCTGAACAATCAATTTGGACTTAGCCCAACCTTTNAGTTCCCATAGGATTATTTGACCTTAGGGTTAACCCTGGGTGCTGGTCTGGGGCTAAGTGACCCAAGGAAAAAAGTTGAGATTTTCATACCTATTTTACACTATTTTTTTATGTTATTGCACTTTAAAGAAAGATATTTTTGATGTTTTGTTGCAGGAATGATGAATTAGGGTCATTTGAGCAAAAAGATGCAAAAAAGAACAAATTTGGAGCAAAAAGGACCAAAATGTGGAAATTTGAACTAGGCTGCTGACGACGCCATCGACCCCGCCGACGTTGAGTTTTTCCGGAGGCTACATGATAAAATTCTTCAGAAGTCCACCGACGGCGCCCTTGACCCCGCCGACGGCGAGCTCGGCGGTTATGCCTACTCAAGCTTTGGATAAGGCCAAATTTTGAAGGGATGCTTAGACAACTCTTGGGAAAGCTCATCCACAACTTTAAAAGACTATTTTGGTCAAAAATTAGAGAGCCTGGAAAGGTGGGAGAGAATCTAGGGAGTCAAGAAAGTGCTAGAGAGAGTTTCTAGAGATTAGAAAGGTTCCAATATTGTGAGGAATTCTTCGAGAGATTGTAAGAGCGGAGAGAAAGTGAGAGATTTCTTCCTCCTTGCTGCTTTTNGCTCTTGAACTACACATACAAATCTAAAGACTTAACTAATATGTTAGATGTCAAAAATATTTTTTGTATTTTAAATTTTTCTTGAAAATAAACACACAATAATATAACACACTTTATAATAATATTATAATTTCCAAATCTAAATCTTACAGGTTTAACTAAAATTCTTCTAAAATTCTTACCATTGATTTCCCAGCAACGACGCCAATAACATGATGCACCTCTAGTGTGTGATATTTTTCTGTGTGTTTTATGTCAATTTAAATCCTCTGCGACAACACCACAAAATTCACTCAACCCACAATTACGCACTAATTTAGCTTCCAAAATATGGCAAAAAACTTGATCCAATTTATATTTAACAAATAGTGTGCAAAATCAAAACGTTATAAAATTTAAAAAATGTTTTATACACTATGGGTTCTACGCAAGTGCACGTATTGCTTCAAGTAATATAGGGTTTTCTTTAAAAACCCTAGTATCAATCTCATAGAGAAGCGAGATAGGAAATCCCTTAGGCTAAGTCTACTATTATTAGACCTTAGTTTGGAATGTTGATTAAAGTGGTTTTTCTGACAAGTATTCCTAAATGTAAAACTTATGTTTAAAATAACCAACAACTATTCCTAAATGAAAATTTTAACTCTAAAGATAAACCTTTCTGGATAATTAGTTTGGGGAATTTTGAGATGTTAAAAACTATTATTCTTATGTAGTGAATTGAATAATGTTTATGAATGAGATACATAAAATTCAATTTAGTCTATGACAATAGGAGCAATTCTCTTCTTTACCCTCTTTTGAGCGCATAAAGAACATTTGTTAGCTTAAAGTTGATTCCTTAACATTCAAACTTCCCCGTTAGAACTAACTAGCCTGTCATCCTAGCGTCCCACGGTCTAGGCCACAGAAGTGACCGAATCTCGGTGATAAGCTACAAAGCCTTAATTCAAATTGATATGAATCTAGTCTGTCACCCTAGAAACAACCAATTTACACTCATTAACAAATATTTCCTTAAAAGTGCATTCAACTATATTAATTATTGTAATGTGCCAAATAGGATCAATAATATCATTTAATCCTCTAGTCAAGTGATAAAGGCCATTGGTTATTTCAGATGCTTTGAATCCAAATATGTTATTAGGCTAAGAGGATACTAGCTCTCACTCCAGAGCTCCCACTTCTCCCTCACCTGAGGGCTAAAAATCTCTCTATTTGGTTTCTAAACCTCTGAACCAAATTGTTGATTTTAGTCTGTCGCCCTAAAATCATCTATTCTAAACCCATCAAACATTATTTACCTATTTATTTGCACTCAATCTCATGGGGAATTCACTCATCCATGACATTAAAGTGTGATCCCTACTTGAATCTTGAAAACATGACCATCTCGGCTCTTATGTTTTTGCATAGATTTTAACAAATCAATTGGTCAGATTGAAAAGTAAATGAAGTTCAAGATAAATCATCACAATTTGTAATCAAAACCTATTCTAACATGCATCCCAAAATCCTAAACATAAATCCTATTCATTGCAAAAGAAAAGTAGAAGTAAAACAATGGCATAACATACTCATGTCATTATTTGTAGGAAAAACACATCACAAAGCACGAAGAAAACATAACAGAAAACTTTCTTACACAAAGAAAATCAATTAGATAAGTATTTATAAAATCATAAGATAATGAAGAACACAATACTTAGCTTTTTCCCCTTAAAAGAAAGATGAAGGTCTCTCCCATAAAGTCTCTTGTTGATCCATGCAATGCTAGTACATTTCCTTACAGATTCTCTCAAAATGCCCTATACAATCTCTTCAAAAAGATATAAATCTACATTTATACTCTTATTCTAAGATATCTAACATTCTCCACATTTTTCCACACTCTTCATTCATCCTTAGGGCCAAAGGATGTTAAAAACTGTGAAAAATTGCAAAAAGATGTGTTCCTAGGTGTGCATAACCGTTCCTAGTGCTGTTTGGTGTTGTACGGCCTCTTTTGGCACTATTTCTGGATCTGAGCACCGTTTAGTGCCAGTTTTGGCACCAAATGATGTCAGTCTATGCAACTCCACTGTTTTGCTCTGTTTAGCCTGTTTCATCCCATTTCAGTTGTGTTTTGCTCTTAAACGTATACCTACAAAATAAGCATAAAAATAACCTTTCTTTAAAGCATAATTCTATTAAAAAACACGTGAGAAATGTAAAAGAGGTTTAGCATAGAAAGGCATATTGAAATGTGTCAGGTCATAATTTTATTCTTGTTCGCTTTTACTTCAAATTGCACCATTTTTTCTTCCTTTTCTCTAAAAGTCCATTTCTTGTATCTAAAATCCAAAACATGCAAAACACATTTCTTTAAGGTGCAATATCACTAAAATTAAGCATTAATNCAGATTATCTAGTCATCAAGTTTTAAGAGTTCTAGCTTTCTATTTATTTTAAGAATGACTATAGATTGCAATATCAAGTCACTTAGAATATCCAAAAGAGAAGAACTTCATGAGAACTCTATTAGTAAAAAGATCTATTCCATAAATATAAGTTCAGGAATGTATTTAAGTTTTCCCTTTAGGTAGGTCCAGTGAAGCCAATTTTTGATTAGGCATCTCCTCAAGCTTCTCCTCACTTTCATTTTTTTCTTTTTTTTCTCTTTTTCTTTTTTCAATTGCTTTCAATCCTATATATTTTTCTTTTCTTTTCAGGGATTGTTGTCAATCTTTTCTTTTTCTTGCTTTCAATCCTATATATTTTTCTTTTCTTTTCAGGGATTATTGTCAATCCTTTCTTTTTCTTTTTCAAGTGAAGATTACTATATCTAAGGCATATCCTCAAGCTTCTCCTCACTTTCATTTTTCTTTCTTTTTTTTTTTCATTTGGATTGTTTTCAATCCTATATATTTTTCTTTTCTTTTCTGGGATTGTTTTCAATCCTTTCTTTTTCCTTCTTCAAGTATATATATTTTTCTTTTCTTTTCAAGGATTGTTGTCAATCATTTCTTTTTCCTTTTTCAAGTGAATTTTTCTTTTCTTTTCAGTGATTGTTGTCAATCCTTTCTTTTTCTTTTTCAAGTGAAGATTATTATCTGGATAGTCTTTAATGATTTTGAACTTCACTTTTCTTTCCCTAAATTTGAAACTCAAAAATCTGGATAGCCTTTAATGATTTTGAACTTCACCTTTCTTTCCCTAAATTTGAAACTCAAAGAACTGGATAGCCTTTAATGATTTTGAACTTCACTTTTCTTTCCCTAAATTTGAAACTCAAAACATTGGATAGCCTTTAATGATTTTGAACTTCACTTTTCTTTCCCTAAATTTGAAACTCAAAGCATTTTCAAAGCATTCCAAGCCTTTAATGATTTTGAGCTTCACTTTTCTTTCCCTAAATTTGAAACTCAAAGCATTTCTTACCTTATAAGTATTTCATAGCTTTTATATCATTGAGCCCCAATCTTTTCTTCTCAATTGAAATTCCAGATTCTTATGNATCTAATTTTCATAAAACCCTAAGATACAAAGAAAATTCATTTGGAAAAAAAAACAACTAAATGACTTGATTGTGATTGTCCACTGTAATTTAAAGTTCAGAGGACTCACCATAAAAATTTCAAGACATCTGGAGTTCATTTGATAACCTAATTTGATTTTCTAAGTTAAATGAAATTTATGACACTAAAATGATTTTCAATAATTTAAATATAACTTAAAAAATCATAAAATTAGTTTTGGGAGTTCTCTGTGATANATCTAATTTTCATAAAACCCTAAGATACAAAGAAAATTCATTTGGAAAAAAAAACAACTAAATGACTTGATTTTGATTGTCCACTGTAATTTAAAGTTCAGAGGACTCACCATAAAATTTTCAAGACATCTGGAGTTCATTTGATAACCTAATTTGATTTTCTAAGTTAAATGAAATTTATGACACTAAAATGATTTTAAATAATTTAAATATAACTTCAAAAATCATAAAATTAGTTTTGGGAGTTCTCTGTGATCAGAGGGATTTTTTAAAAATAAAATTGTAATTAAAATAAAAATTTCATTTTAAGCATATTTTAAATATTTAACTAATAAAAATTAACAAAAATCATAAAATTAATAAAATTCATGAAAATGTTCTAAATTATTTCCTAAGCACTTAGGAGCAATTGAAATATTTTTCTTAATTTTCTAAGTGAAGACATTGAGTTTTAAACCTTAAAAGTAATTTTCAAAGGGNTAACAAAAATCATAAAATTAATAAAATTCATGAAAATGTTCTAAATTATTTCCTAAGCACTTAGGAGCAATTTTCTAAGTGAAGACATTGAGTTTTAAACCTTAAAAGTAATTTTCAAAGGTTAAAAATGGATTTTCCTTAATTTCTCACAAAAATAATTTTGATAATTCAAAGAAAAATCATAAAAATATGAAATTTATTTCTCTGGTTTCTTTGAGCTTGGAGAGATTTAATAAAGATGAAAATCTTAATTTTCCACGTTTGAAATATTTTGTAATTAATTAATACTCTAGAATTAAAATAATTCTAATAACTAAAAAAAACTCAAAAAATCATGAAATTTAGTCCAAGTGGTTCTTTGGTCTAGGTTTACCTCCAGTAAAAATTTCAAGTGATTGGGCTTTGTCTTGGTCAAATTATTAAATTTTCTTTAAAAAATCCTGTTTTTGTATGTAAATAATCATGTAAATTAAATTAAATTTTGAAAAATCACATTTTCACCTCTAATGTGTTAATTTACTCATGAGTGAGGTGAGATAAAAATTTTAAAATTNCTTGGAGAGATTTAATAAAGATGAAAATCTTAATTTTCCACGTTTGAAATATTTTGTAATTAATTAATACTCCAGAATTAAAATAATTCTAATAACTAAAAAACTCAAAAAATTATGAAATTTAGTCCAAGTGGTTCTTTGGTCTAGGTTTACCTCCAGTAAAAATTTCATGTGATTGGGCTTTGTCTTGGTCAAATTATTAAATTTTCTTTAAAAAATCCTATTTTTGTATGTAAATAATCATGTAAATTAAATTAAATTTTGAAAAATCACATTTTCACCTCTAATGTGTTAATTTACTCATGAGTGAGGTGGGATAAAAATTCCAAAACTATTTGAATTAAATTTGATGAATTATTAAGTGACAGAGCCTTAGGGGAAAAAGTGCAATTTTGGAAATTTAGCCCTAATTAACATTTAGGCTTAATTCAAGAAAGGGAAATGAGAAAACTTTGATTTCAATTAACATGTTCAGATGATTGAAACATAATGGATTAATTGGTAGAAACCAATTTCACTTTTCTTAATTAAAGGAAAAATTTGCAATTTCCTAAATCATTAAGATTTGGAGGTCTATTAAATTAAGTGATCCTAGACTTAGGGGTATGATTTTGGATGTTAATAACTCACTAATTTAATGCCTCTATTTGGTGTTCAAATTAAATTCAAATGTTTTGATAATGAATCATTATCACTCAAAATTCAACTTCTTTCAAAAATTACTAATGTGTCCACCAAGGCTAAATCAAATTTAGTTAAATAAGGTTTAGAAAAGTAAATGTAACTAGATATTGAACACCTTTAAAACTACAAGCCCACGTTAAAGCTAAAATTGGCTAAAAGTCTTAATAGCATTAATTTACCCCTTTTAAGGGTCTTCACCCACATAATTCTCAAATTATATGACAAATGATAATCACCCTACTCTTAGAGATAATTAAAACATTGATGTTCACAGAACACTAGAGGTATTTACAGGATGGATTTTTAAGCAACATGATAAGTTTAAATAAGCTCGAGACTTTTCACAAGGCGGTGAGAGGGAAGCATGGACCTGTTTCTTCCTCCCGACCTTTTGGATACCTCGAAGGTCTACTAAACTTAGTATGTCTTGCTTAATGAAATCATACTCAAATGAATTAATAGGGGCTCACCAAGATATGATTTAGGATTTGGTAGATCACCAGAACCTTATTTTCCCGCTTTACATAAAATGCTTTTAATATATAAATGCTCTCACATGCATTTTGAGTTTCAGTTAAAGAAGACGGGAAGACCATCCAAGTACACTTTTATTTTACCTACATTTCTAGTTTCCCTTACTTTACTTTTCAGTACGTTACCGTACTTACTCACCTGCATGTATGAACAAAAAAAAAACACAAACCTGCATGTCAAACAATGATGTCACCCTGCATGAAAACTAAAATTACTAGGATAGCCGCAAAACCAAAACTAAAACTAAAACTAAAATCAACCAAGATGAAATTCACCGCCATAACATTCAAAATATAAAACAACTCAAAATTTAATCACAAACATCACAAAAAAACAATTGCAACTAAATTAAGACGTCTTTATCGGATGATCGGGAATCCCTCGGAGGAGGTAACCTACGGTTGCTAACGGGCTTCCCACGGTCTAAATAAAAGTATGGAACTCATTAAGTTGAGTTTAATAAATTCATTTGGACTAAGTGAATCCAATAGAAAATAGTGGTACAGGAATGAGGGAACCGTACGATCCTAACTGGTGTCGCTTTAATCAACTTTAACATGCATTTACAAAATTACAACCATAGAGACATTTGATTTGACACCATAACTTGACACACTAAAAAACTTAAACTCACCACAATGAGGAGCTTGGAGCTAGCACTGTGGGCAGCACGACCATCTTCAACTGAAAGAAGAACTGCAACAGCATATCCTTGTTTAAAATTAAACAACAAAGCCATAGGTCTTCGAGGTTGTTTTGTTATGCAACGTAAATCCTCACCTTATCTTTAGGTCTTTGTATAGCTTTGTTGTACAATATAAGCCCTAACTCATCTTAGGATTCCGAGATTGTCATTTGTCACGACCTAAATCCTCACATCTTCGAGGCTATTTGTGTGATTCTTCCACAAAAAATGTAAGCCCTAAACTAATAAAATTTGCAGGATGAAACATTTAAATATTTATCCTCAAAACTGAAGCCAAATAATAGGATNTCGAGATTGTCATTTGTCACGACCTAAATCCTCACATCTTCGAGGCTATTTGTGTGATTCTTCCACAAAAAAATGTAAGCCCTAAACTAATAAAATTTGCAGGATGAACCATTTAAATATTTATCCTCAAAACTGAAGCCAAATAATAGGACAGACTGGGAAGTCACTAAGATTCTCCTCCAGATCTATGACATCCCCTAGTTCTTCCTCTTTTGGATTCTACAATAAAATGTTCCAAATTTGAGCCATTCCCATTTCACACCTCTTTATCCAACTTCGTTGCAAATTCCTATCCTTTGACCTCTTTTAAGATAATATTTCCTATNGTTCTTCCTCTTTTGGATTCTACAATAAAATGTTCCAAATTTGAGCCATTCCCATTTCACACCTCTTTATCCGACTTCGTTGAAAATTCCTATCCTTTGACCTCTTTTAAGATAATATTTCCTAATTTTTATCAAAAGTTTTCTTAGGCAACTTCAGTTATCTAAGATGTAATTAACTATAGGGGCTTTCCCTTATAGGAAGCTTATCCAAACCTATTTAATTCTTCATATTAAATAGAGGAAATTATCTACAAATAAAATGGTTTCACAGACAAAATGAATGTCATATATTTCTTAGTTTATTTGATCGAGCCTCCTCCTCAAGACTTGTGTTTATCCATCGGGATAGATATAGGATTTGAGGTATAGTGCTCTTTCATTTAAAATATAAAAAATATGAATTCAATTTGATTTCATATTCTTCTAAAACTTATATATATATGTAAATTAAAATGTCCTTCCGAAGCGGGCGACTGGATTTCAATTCCTGTAGCCAACAGCTTCCAATGTGCAACTCCTCAACTTTTTAGTGCTGACAATGCCATACTCCATTTAAGACGGTCTTAAACCTATCTCAAGGAAATTGTGTAGAGAATCAGATGCCTTACTCCATTTAAGGTAGTCTTAAACCTATCTCGAAGATTTGGGTAAAGAATCGGATGCCTTACTCCATTTAAGGTGGTCTTAAACTGATCTCATTGAATGAGAATAGGATGCCTTACTCCATTTATGGTGGTCTTAATCCTATCTCGAAGATTTAAGTGGAGAAGTGGATGCCTTACTCCCTTTAAGGTGGTCTTAAACCGACCTTGAAGAATGAGAATAGGATGCTTTACTCCATTTAATGTGATTTTAATCCTATCTCAAAGNACTTCAGTTATCTAAGATGTAATTAACTATAGGGGCTTGCCCTTATAGGAAGCTTATCCAAACCCATCTTAAAATAAACCCTATTTAATTCTTGATATTAAATAGAGGAAATTATCTACAAATAAAATGGTTTCACAGACAAAATGAATGTCATATATTTCTTAATTTATTTGATCGAGCCTCATCCTCAAGACTTGTGTTTATCCATCGGGATAGATATAGGATTTGAGGTATAGTGCTCTTTCATTTAAAATATAAAAAATATGAGTTCAATTTGATTTCATATTTTTCTAAAACTTATATATATATATATATGTAAATTAAAATGTCCTTCCAAAGCGGGCGACTGGATTTCAATTCCTGTAGCCGACAACTTCCAATGTGCAACTCAACTTTTTAGTGCTGACAATGACATACTCCATTTAAGGTGGTCTTAAACCTATCTCAAGGAAATTGTGTAGAGAATCAGATGCCTTACTCCATTTAAGGTAGTCTTAAATTTATCTCAAAGATTTGGGTAGAGAATCAGATGCCTTACTCCATTTAAGGTGGTCTTAAACTGATCTCATTGAATGAGAATAGGATGCCTTACTCCATTTATGGTGGTCTTAATCCTATCTCAAAGATTTAAGTGGAGAAGTGGATGCCTTACTCCCTTTAAGGCGGTCTTAAACCGACCTTGAAGAATGAGAATAGGATGCTTTACTCTATTTAATGTGATTTTAATCCTATCTCAAATATTTGGGTAGAGATTCAGATGTCTTCCTCCATTTAAGGTGGTCTTAAATCAATCTCAAAGAATGAGAATAGGATGCCGTACTCCATTTAAGGTGGCCTTAATCCTATCTCAAAGATTTTGGTAGAGAAACAGATGCCTTACTCCATTTAAGGTGGTATTAAACCGATCTTGAAGATTAGAATATGATGCCTTACTCCATTTAAGGTGGTATTAATCCTATCTCAAAGATTTGGGTAGAGAATCAAATGCCTTACTCCATTTAAGGTGGTATTAATCATATCTCAAAGATTTGGGTAGAGAATCAGATGCCTTACTCCATTTAAGGTGGTTTTAAACCGATTCTGAAGAATGAGAATAGGATGCCTTACACCATTTATGGTGGTCTTAAACCTATCTCAAAGATTTAGGTAAGGAATCGGATGCTTTACTCCATTTAAGGTGGTCTTAAACCGGTCTTAAAGAATGAGAATAGGATGCCTTACTCCATTTAAGGTGGACTTAATCCTATCTTAAAGATTTGGGTAGATAATCAGATGTTTTACTCCATTTAAGATGACCTTAAACTGATCTCAAAGTATGAGAATAGGATGCCTTACTCCATTTATGGCGTTCTAAATTCTATCTCAAAGATTTAGGAGTAGGATGCCTTGAATTAATCAAAGGACTTATTCCTTCAACCCCTAAAGTTTGATATTTGGACCATTGCAGAGCAATGCGGAATCGGATGTCAGAATATTCATCCTAAATTATAGTGTGAACCATTGCTAAACAATGCAGAATTGGATGTTAGAATCCTCATCCTCTAAATATTGAAGTATTTGATTTGAGAGATTGTGAGAAAAGAGGACTCCTAAAGCAACGCGGAATCAGATATAAAATCATAAACCTATAAAATTTTGTAGAATTTGATTTGAAAGATTGCAATAGGAGGGGGCTCCTAAAGCAATGCAAAATCAGATATAAAATCTTCAACCTCTAAAATTTTGTATAATTTGATTTGAAAGATTGCAATAGGAGGGGACTCCTAAAGCAACGCGGAATCAGATATAAAATCCTCAACCTCTTAAATTTCATAGAATTTGATTTGAAAGAATGCGATAGGAGGGGACTCCTAAAGCAATGCAGAATCGGATATGAAATCCTTAACCTTTAAAATATCATAGAATTCAGAATTTACTTCAGAAACATATTACTACGTTAACAAGGAAAACTCAATGACTCACATCCAACCCAAGAGGTTGTTGAAAGAGACCAGATTGACAAGGAAAGCTCAATAACTCACATCCAACTCAAGAGCATATCAGAAAATTATTTCACTACGTTAGGGAGGAAAGCTCAATGACTTACATCCAAACTAAGAGGTAGTGAGAGGGAACAATAACCTCAGTAGTGATCCTGAGAAAAACATAAAAATAGTGTAGAGAATTCGTGGTGTTGGCCTTATGGNCTGTAAACTGTAAAAGCGTACCTGGCGAGTCTTCTCGTTCCACCACCTGAAACTCAAAATGCATGTTAGAACGTTTTATGTAAAGCAGAAAAAGTAAGGTTTTAGTGACTTACCTAACCGTAGGTTATATCTTGGAGGTTCCCTATGGGTTTGATTAAGGATGATTTTTGTTAAGCAAAACATATTAGTTTAGTAGACCTCAGATGCAGGTCCATGCTTCCCTCTCACTAGTTGGTGAAAAGTCTCAAGCTCATTTAAACTTATTATGTTGCTTAGTAATCCATCCTGTAAATACCCTTGATGCTCAGTGAACATTGATGTTTCAATTATCCCTAAGAGTAGGGTAATTATCATTTATGATTTAATTTGTAAGTTATGTTGGTGAAGACCCTTAAAAGGGGCAAGTTAATGTTATCAAGGCACTTAGCCAACTTTAATTTGGGCTTTTAGTGTTCCAAAGGTGTTTAATTTTAATTATGTTCACTTTTCTAGTCCTTATTTAATTAAATTTGACNTAGACACTCTGCAGTGTCGTACCTCTAGAATGCAGTGCTTGGCTAAATCTAGTCCATTTCCCTTCAGAATTATTACTGAACCCATCGGTAGTTGAATCTCAACAGCTTCTCCGAACTCCTCACGCACGGAAACTTAGGATTAAATCAATAATAAGTATGCAATGTAACCAAAACAATAATCTAACATTAATGAGAATAATTTATCTTTAAAACCTCTTTTAAACTCCAAATTCCCTTGTCGGCACTATTTTGTTTTGGGAGAGTTTCCAGTTAGAAGCTGTTGGTCACAGGATTTGAAATCCCGTCGCCCGTTTTTGAAGGAAATTATAAGATTTATGTTTAGAAAAATATAAAATCAAACTGACTCCATAATTTTCATAGTTTAAATGAAGGAGCGTTGTACCTCAAACCCTGTATCTATCCCGAAGATAAACACAAGACTTGAGGTGAGGCTTGATCAAATAAATTAAGAAATGTATGACGTCTGTTTGGTCAGTGAAACCGNCTACCTAAAGGGAAAACTTAAATACATTTCTGAACTTATATTTATGAAATTAGATCTTTTACTAGTGGAGTTGTCATGAAGTTCCTATCTCTTGAATATTCTAAGTGACTTAATATTACAATATATAGTCATTCTTGAAATAAATAGAAGACTAAAACTCTTAAACTTGATGACTAGATATTCTTGTGGCTACAGAGTTAATTCAATTACTTCAAATTTTTTTTAAAATCTCACTATGATATTTATTTGAGTAAAACGTACAGTATTTCTGAATTAAAACTTTATTGCAGTAGATCATAACTTTTATATAGTGCTAAAAATTACTTGAGGACAAGTAAAAGTTAAGTTTGGGGGATTTTGACCAAAGAAAAATATGTTGAGATTTTCATACCTATTTTATACTTTTTTTGTGGGGGATTTTAACCAAAGGAAAATATGTTGAGATTTTCATACATATTTTATACTATTTTTAATGATATTGCACTTTTAAAAAAGGAATTTTTGATGTTTTATTGCAGGAATGATGAATTAGGGTCATTGGAGCAAAAAGATGCAAAAAGGTGCGAATTTGGAGCGAAAAGAACCAAAATGTGGAGATTTGAACTAGGCCGCCGACAGCGCCCTTGACCCCGACGACTGTGAGTTTTTCCCAAGATTACAGGACGAAATTCTTCAGAAGCCCACCGACACCGCCTACGACGAGATCGATGGTTATGCCTACTCAAACTTTGGATAAGGCCAAATTTTGAAGGGATGCATAGGCAACTCTTGGGAGAGCTCATCCACAACTTTAAAAGAACATTTTGGCCAAAAATTGGGAGAGTCTAGAGGCCTTGGAGGTTACCATTAGTGTATAGAATTTCCAATAGAGT
>JXCR01120215.1:0-20383 GCA_002079205.1 Phalaenopsis hybrid cultivar | reverse complement strand
TATTATTATTATTATTATTATTATTATTATTATTATTATTATTATTATTATTATTGTTATTAATTTCGGCGAAAATTTCTCACAAGTTTTCTAAAAGGGGATATCATGTTCCGTAATTTAGAGGGCTAGACTAAAATACACATATTAGAAAACTGTTTTGCAAACCCAAAGTGTTCCCCCGTAGGACAAAGCACACGTTAGCATATTTCATGAGATTAGAAGTCCCACTTTTCATTTCTACAAAAAGAATCGGTCACCTCGATCTGCTAAACTCACATTCTGAAGTGGTCTATCTAGTCCACTTGTCGAACTGTTCTACTGATCTAACTTGCTGAAGTTATACACCAAATTTGCATGTTGAAGTGATATGTTGTGCCCTCCATGATTACTCTTTGTGATTTTCAATTGGCCAGCATGGGAGGCATCACTCAAGGACAAACATAGCAGTGTCTAATTAAGTGCCCCTGACAACCATGTCTCCTTCTTTCTGCAAAGACATCATAAACAGAGCATGTATCGTACAGTTTACATTTTATTTATTCCATTATTTTGTCCCCCTATTTGGTGAGGGGAGAGGGAGGGCAATGAGATGAGATGAGTGGAACATAGATATAAATTTAGCCGTCTTCCACTTTAGAGGGGGTCCAGATACCTCTCCATCCATCTCTAACTCTCTACCTCTCTATCTCTCTCTCTTTCTCCTCTCTTGTTCAATCTCTTACAAAAGCTAAGAACCGAGGTTCAAGGAAAGAGGGTAATTCCATACTATTCCTTTTCTCCTCAATACTCCTCCTAGACAAGGTCTCTCATGGGTTGTATGAGCCCATTGACAACATAGGAGCATGTGTCCTTTAAATGGTGCGGTGAGCGTAGAGTTTGAACACAAAACTAGCAAGAAGATCATTTGAAGGAAGAAAAGTGAAGAAATAAGATGGTTTATACCAAAGAATTCGTGACACTACAAATAAATGAGCTGAAACAATAAATAAGGATTCTAATATAAGAGGTAAGATAAGAATCATCTAGGACACATTCCATCTCCAATGACAGAACCGACAAGTGATCATCAACATCTGTGGGTCATAGAAGGGAGCTACAAATACAAGAATCACCATGACCATAACTACCAAGGAGGATATTGAGAAGAACTTTAGCCTCAAGACTAGAAAAAGAACAAAGAAATGACTAGTGAGCCTTAGAGGAGGATACCTCAAAGTTCTCAGAAGAAAGAATAAGGAGAAAAAGGAAGAGACAAAATTTATTAGAGAATGCATTCTCAAATAAGATTACATAAATGGAAGCACCTAAGAAGCTCAAGATTCCATCTCTAAAATCCTACAAAGGGAGGTTAGACACATCTAACCATGTGACATCCTTTGAATCAATTATAAGCCTACTACAAGTAAATGATGCCTTGAAGTGTCACTTATTCTTCATTACATTGAAGGAATTAGCATCATATTGGTTCATCAAATTTTCTACACGTGTTATCACTTCCTTCAGAGTATTCAAGTGCTTGTTTGTAGCACAATTCTCAAATATTCAAAGCCCGTATAAGAGCTGCCAAGCTCTTCTGAAGATCTATTGGGAATCCTTACAGAGCTTCAAAAGCTTCTTCAGAGAAATGCTATGCATTATAGACTTGGTGCCCACTGTCACCCACACAACACTAGCGCAAGGCTATTTAGATATGCTCTTGTTCTAAGAAACCCAAGGGCCTTAGCTAAGCTCATGGAGTTGGCTAATAATCATATTTTAGCTGAGTACAACACTTTACTATGTCTTTCTAACTTGAAGGAGTTAGAATAGAGACTCGAAAGACTATGAGAGATCATAAAAATGTAAGAAATTGATTAATTAGGAGTACATTGAAGCAAGAATCTTCTGACAGAAGACTATTTAGGAGAAAGCCAAAAGAAGACATGAACCACCTTGAATCCCACCACTAGAAATGGCTCTATTAAGGGTGACCATGAATGAGGTTATCGAAGTTATTCATAATAAGGAATTATTCAAGAGGCCCCCACTAATTTGAGAAGGAAGTTATCAACAAGATCACAATTAAATCAGTTTGGGTTTCATTACATAGCACTGAGATCAACAAATTATAGTTTTGAGAAAACATTACGATGTGTTTTCCTGAACATCAAGTGAAACACCTAGAGTAAACATTGATTTTGATTTCTATAAACTCAATATGAAGTTGGTCGCCAAGCCGGTAGAGTAAAAAAAAAAGAACAATAGTGATAACTTTGGTTCAACTTATTCGACAAGAGGTCGAGAAGTTGTTTGATGCAAAATTTATCCAAGAATTACAATACCTAGAATTGCTAGCCAAACTGATAATGGTGCAAAAAGTGAATAATAAATGGAGAATGCATGTCCATTTCTCTAATCCAAACTCAATATGCCCAAAGAATAGCCACCCACTATTATGTATTAACACATTGGTCAAATCAGTAGTAGGACACTAGTCATGAGCTTCTTAGACACATTCTCTAGCTATCACCAAATCAAAATGCACTTTACTGATGCAGAAAAGATTGATTTCACAACTATAGGTGTATATTTCTATATTGTAATTTCTTTTAGCCTAAAAAATATCAGTGCCACTTATCATATTTTGATGGATGTAATATGTGTTAGTCAAAAAGGGTACATTAATGATCTCTTAATTAAAAGTAAATCACCGAAACAAAACATATGAGATCTAGAAAAAAACTTTCAAAATTCAGAGAAATTTTAATTTAAAACTCATTTCCTTAAAGAAACACATTTGAGGTAAGTTCATATAAATTCCTTAGATATATTGAGCACATATAAAGGGATAAAGGAAAATTTGAGAAGTTCAAGGCCATACTATATATGTCATCCCTTTAAAAACTAGAGATGTTGCAAATGTTAATTAAGTAAATTGTAGTCTTGAATATGTTCCTATCCAAATTCCAAGGATTGGTAGTGGCCATTATTAAATATTATGAAGAATTCCAGTTACTTTTATGGATTGAAAAATGTAACCAAACATTTAGGCAACTACATATCTTTTTGTCATCATCTTCATTACTATAAAGTCTAAGGCCAAGAGATGACTTAATTTTTAGTTAAGGAGTCATAAAGGAAACAGTTAGTTCATTCCTAGTTTACGAGGATAACGAATATAATTTCCCATCTACTTTACAAGAAATATTTTATTTGGAGCAGAGATGAGACATGTAGTCATGAAGAAACTCACACTAGCTTTAAAGATTATTTTGAAAAAAAAAATTGTACCCTTAATTTTACGATCATGCAATTTTCTAGATATTTGAAGTCCCACTAGATTTAGTATTATCAAAACCTATTTACTTGAGCAGATTGCTCAAATGAACAATAGAACTAAGTGAATTTGATATCTTTTATGTAATGAGAAGAACAAGAAAGGCTCCAGTGATTTATAACTTCTTAGCAGATTTGTGAAAAATATTGGTAAATGAGGAAGCCAATACCGACAAGGATAAACTCTAGACACAGTTTGTAGATGAAGCATCTAAGAGCCAAAGAAATTGAGTGGGGATGGCCCCGCAAAATCCTATAAGAGCTACAATATACCACTAAATTTAAATTTCATTCAAAGTAACTCACAATCAAGCATAGTATAAGGCATGAGTTACTAGATTGAGGTTGTTTTTGGGGGATAGAAGTGACACACCTACTCGTAAAATTGGATTCAAACTTTATTTCCAATCGAGTGAATAAATTATTAGAAATCAGAGATAAAATCATGTGCAAATACTTGACAAAGTTAAAGTATAAATGAAAATAATATAATTTTCTTGATAAAAAATATTCTGAGACAGGAAAATCAATTTGTCGACCTCCTATCTAAGGAAGAAGGTTCCAATAATAAGTGATAATGATTCTTGATTAGCCCACTTCCGATGAAGCTAAAAATTATGAATCTTAAATTGAAATCCATCTCAAGATAGATTAATCTCGTAAAAGAACACTTGCTTAGGAAGAATTCCTTGGGAGTAAAGGATCCTTAAAAGTAAAAGGCTGAGTACAAGTAGTATTGATCATCAACGGTGAGTTATTCAAAACATCAGTTACTTCCATCCTTCTCTCATGACTAGAGAAAGTGAGACCGCTCCAATCCTGCAAGAAGTTCATTTCAGGGAATGTGACAGTCATTCAAGAGAAATAACTCTAGCAATAATATAGTAAGACAAGGAAAATATTTATTGATATTAAGGACTGATGTAGAAGATTTATCAAAAAAATGTAAATTGTGCCAAATATTTCCTTTTACATATCTATTATATATGTCTCAAAGTTTATAACTCATAACTAGTTCTTATCCCTTTACAGTGTGGAGGATGGACCTTCTCACACATTTAATATTATCAAAGGATATTGAAAGTACATTCTTGTCATGGTTGGTTACTTCTCAAAATGCTTTGAAGCAAAGGCCCTAGCTAAGATCACCCCTGACACGATACATTAGTTTATTTGGACTAACATCATTTGTGGATATGTGCAACCCATGAGTATCTTCACTAATAATGGAACTCAATTCACCAACAAAAAATGTAGGATATTTTTGTAGTAATCAAAAGATATGGTTGAAGTTTACTTTTGTACATCATCCTAGAACTAATAGTAAGGTGGAAGCAGCTAATAAGCTTATCCTAAACCTATTCAAAAAGAATGTATAAGGTGCCAAAATCAAGTGGGTCGAAGTGTAACATCATTCCTATGGGCACTCTAAACTACACCTTCTACTTCAATTGAACAAACCCCATTTATTCTGTCACATGGTTAGAGACTTTACTTACCATAGAATATGACGTTAATAGCAGGCAAGCACTATCTGCAACAAACTTTGAAGAATTGGAGTTAAAAAATAAAAAAAAAAATGGCAAATAATGAAGGCTGAAATAACTCACTAAACATCTTAGAAATCTCAAATATCAATTATATATGTTCCAAGAAGAGGCCAAAAGAAGAATGACGAAGTATTACAATGTGAAAGTCAAAGAATGATAATTCATGGTGGGAAATCTATTATTGAAGAACATTGCACCTTAGATCAAGAACAAGCTCTCGAGAAACTTGACCCATTATGGGTGTGACATAATATCAACATAGAGCATGATGGAACTCGAGCATACAAAATCATCACATACCTTAACAAGGAAGAACTCGGGATGTAGAATAGTGATAATTTAAAAGTCTTTTACCTCCAGAATGGTAATAAGCCAACACTAACAAAATAACAAAATATTTCAATACATCTATATAAAAAATTTACATTTTATTTGTTAAACTACTTTAATATATTCATGAAATGAGTCTAAATAAGTCATCACAATCATAAGTTAAGGTGTTTTGCCGAGGTAAAATTGACAACTCTTTTGGAAAGGTCGGAGACTTTGAAGCAATTAAATCTTGTAGAAATTACACAAATGCCTTGAAGGAAATAAGACCTGCAAAAAAGAAGCAAATCTATTGATTAGAGGATAGTCCTTAACTAAGCTGATACCCTTTTTCTCAATAAAGTAATGACTTATAACATATTGAGTTCATATGCGAACTTGGGAAAATGTGCTAAGCTTGAGAAGCCATGAAGATAAAAATTACTATGATTATTGATACGCCCTACAGCAACGCCAAAATCTTGACACGCCCTAACACTGAGTGCAGGAGTCTCATGTAAGTGTACGTGTTGTGTCAGTATAATCAGATTTTGAGTTCGGAATATCGATCCAAAAAGGTGTGAGGCAATTAGACTTAGGAGAAGTTCTAGCCTACTAGGATGAGTTATTAGCCTGGAATGAGAATTAAATTGAGGTTATACTCACTATTTCTACTGAATTACAATCTAAATAAGGGTTAACCCCTACTGAAATCTTGCTTATCCTAATTGGTTTGGTGATTATCAAGTTATTAGGCTACTTTCCCTTTCAATGGTTTAAGTGGTAATATAGAAAATGTAAAGTGATAATTATGAATATGGCTAGTGATAAATAGGATCAACACTCTTCTTTACCCTCTCCCGAGTGTATATGGAAGTTTGGTTAAATTGGCTTCAATTTCCTAAACCTCAGCTTGAGCCCATCAAAAGTTATATCCCTAACATTTGCAAGTACTTATAAAGCACTTGCACCATACCCTATAGATCAATTTAAATATTCTAGTTGCTCTATCATAGCTCTCCCGAGTCATTACGGACCACAACACATTTTAACTAATCACTTGGCCAGAATGAAAAGTAAATGAAATTCAAAAGGTTATTTATTACATTAAAGATTAAAAACCAATTTTTAAATCATTTTGCATTCCTAAATAAACTACTCAACTATCACAAGAAGAAGGTAAGAAAAACTACTGAAAAAGTATTGAGAAAACACAACAAAACATCTTTGAAAACAAGTAAATCCACTATAGAATTGTGTTTACTTAAATAAAAATATAAGAGCACACAATACTTAGTTTTCCCCTCTCTTCAAAGGGCTGAGAATGCTTCCCCCAAGGATTTCAAAATCCCCTTGCTGCTTTTCTCAAACCTTCCTCACTTTACACATGAAAATTTCTCCAAAACCCTCACAAAATGATCTTTAATCTATTCTACAACAAAGCACTTACTAGGAACTACGATCAGCAAGAAAAAAGACTCTTTTCTTTTTCCAAATGACCCTTATATCTTACTTCAAAACTCATCACATTGCATTGATGAACTAATAAAATTGCCTAGATAGTTTCCGGCGCCTAGGTGCCAGGCTCCTTATTTACCAGTTTTGGTAATGGTTCTTAGGCGCCCAAAAATATGGCGCCTGGTAGTGGTGCCTTGGCACCACCGGGCTGGCGCTTAGGTGCTAGCCTCTCTATCTCACAGGGTTGGATTGGTGCCTAGACACCCAAGAAAGTTGGCGTGAAGGTACAAGTCACTTTGTTGCTCCAGAGCTCCATGTCACCTTCATTTCGCTCCATTTCTTTTCCACTTTGCTCCACTTCTATTACATGTTGTACCTGATAAAAAAATATAAAATTGCCTTCTTTAAAGTACGATTTCATCCATAAACAGGTGCAAAAATATAAAGGAAATCAAGTATTCTATTATATACATCAATTACATATGCATCACTTATGATTTGCATGCACAGAAAGTCAAATACTATTAAAAGGTATGAGATCCTAAGAACCGTCATACATAGGACTTAAAAACTCACCCATGGAAGGAAAAAAAAAGTTGGCAACAACAATCAGCTAATAAAAGGAGAAAGTTAGAAGTGAAATACCTAGAAAGCAGAAAAATAAATTAGAAGAAACAAATTTTCTTCTATATCAAGGATAAAGCTATGGCATTGCTAATACAAAATAGGTACATTTATAGACTAACTCATTACATTAAAACTCATTGACTACAAGAGCTAAGGAAAAAATTCAAGGTAGAACTGCTCTACTTATTCCATTAAATCAAGAAACATAGTCTCTCACCTAATTGTTGAATCAGAAGATCAAGAGGTGGTAATCCTTGTGCCCTTTCCCATTTAAAACTGTTTCATGATCCCTCATGTATTGGTTTCAGCTCGAGGGGCATGAGAAGCCTAAAGAGTTTTTCTGGTGACTATCTTATCATAAATCTCTACCCTCTAAAGAGAAAGTTCCCGATGATATCAAAGCTAAAGCTCATGGAACTCTCCCAATATGATTGTCCAGAGAACCACTAGCCTCCAGCAAAATCAAGGAATTTTGGCTTTGACTTTTCTCAATGGAAGATATATTAGGAAGTTACATCTTATGAGAACAAAACTACTAGTAAAAAGCCCACCAAAATGATGGTTACCTCAAATTGGAAGGGGGATTCGTTAGGTTCGAACTCATTACCGCCAGATCAACGAAGATAAAAGATATGATTCTTGTCACGGGAGCAGAAGAGTCGTCGGAGCCCTAATATAAAAAAGGAGAGAAGAGCACAAATAAGCTACTGATGTTGGCGGAATTAGATTAGGTTTAAAAGTTAGAGTTCAAATTTGCAGCTAAAATTTTAGCTGCAATGTTTTTTTGTGACGGAAACTGCAAGTTTCTGTCACATTGTCATTCACTTAATAGCATCCGAATCTACGACTAAAATTTATGCTGCTACAACTTTGCGGCGATTAAGCGAATAGCAATATAGCGGAAATTGTTGCGGTGATTTTCGATGTAAAAACTGTGGCTAAAATTGCAGCCTCAAATTTAGGCGTTAATTAAATCCAGTGCAATTTCACTCACAAAAGAAGTGTCAGAAAAAATTGGCTGGTAATGAATTATGTTCTTATAGTGCTTATAGTGAAAGACCTTATTTACCAGAAAGATTGCCTATTGCATTTCACTCGATAAGACTACTTAAGAGATGAACACACTGATTTTTCATGAGTCTTTGAATTGGAAAATTTATGCAGANATATGTATGTATGTATGTATATGTATCTATATGTATGTATATATCTATATGTATGTATCTATATATATATATATATATCTATATGTATGTATATATGTATATATATATATATATATATATAGATATATATATATATATGTATATATGTATATATATATATATATATATATATATATATATATATATATATATATATATATGTATCTATGTATGTATAGATAGATAGATAGATATATATTTACATTGATGGTTAAATTTTAGGATTGCTAAAGCTATGGTGATGGTATGAAACATTGTTTTTTTAATGAAAATATTTGTTTTCTTAGAGCAATTCAATATCTTTAATGGTGTGTGGAACAAAGGTATGTACAGTTTATAGGAACTAGAAGATTTTAAGATATAGCTGAAAAAATTGTATGCCCAGGCCTGATTCAAGTGAATTAGGTCCCAAATGTTGCTGAAGCTGGTGCTGGGGCTAATACTATGGTTATTGCTATTAAATGTGGTTGTAATAGGATTATTGTCGAAATGGATTATTTGCTTTTGAGGAAAGTTTGCACGCGGCGGATGGATTATGTTTGGAATTCGATCATTCAGATGAGGAGGATTTTTGCTCTTCAAGATTTTGTGCAAGTTTGTTGGCCTTATACTCATCATGAGGAAAATAAAGCTGCTAATTGGGCTGCTAGAGGGAAAATATTTGCGTACAGAAGACGTAAGCGGCGCTGCATACGTCCAGGGGTTATTCAGGGGGTACAGGAGGGTTATGTTGGGGTTATACCCCTCTGTAACCCCCTTATAACCTCTTTGTAAACTACCTGTAACGTACAAATGAGTTTCGTGTTTCTGTAGCTTTATGAATACAAATAAGTTACACAAATGTTACAAGGGAGTTAGGAGGTTACAGGGGGTATAACCCGGATATAACCCCCCTGTAACCCCTGAATAACCCTTGATGTACGCACCGCTGCATACGTCTTATGCACGCAAATATTTTCCTTGCTAGAGGAGTCTGTCTTCTCAGATGATTACGGTTTCTAATATAGTTCTCGTGGAGTTGTCATGTTTGCTTCATGGAGACTATTAAGATATCCTTTTGTTCGTGTTAATAATTGCTTTAGAATTTTCGCGCAAGTTGTATATGGCTAACAATTTCTAGGTTTTTCGTTGCTTTAGTGAGTTTCTATTTCTTTTTTGGTTTGAAGTCTTTAGTAGAACTGTTGGCCATCTTTTTGTAATTCAACACGATCTTTAGTAGAACTGTTGGTTTGAAGATATCCAGTCGGGATTTGCACACGATCTAAATCAACACAATTTGTCAAAATTTATATCTATTTTTGATGTAGCAACAGTTTTAATTTGTGATTAGTATTTTTAAGATCCATTTGGGCAACTTTTTTACACTTCTTGTTTTTAAGCATTCAAGGGTTGCAAATTTACTTTGCTACAACAAAATTTTTGTGTTAATTCTGCTTGAGTGATTTTTTATCCCTTTTTTTTATCAGTTTCTAATCTACCTTACAAAATTAGTTGATAAATAAAGAAATTTCACACACCCTAACATTACATGTAGCACGTTGTAGTCTAGTAGTAGAAGCTTCAGCGCATCCGTAAAGTCTGCGGTGTTGGAAATAAAAGACTATTACAAAAGAAGGAATGGTAAAGAAGAAGAGGGACAAAACGTGAAAGACAAACTTTTATTTTACTCTTTTTCTTCTCGATTCTTCTTATTACAAAACGTAAACACACAACATCTATTTATACCAGTAACAACTCCATTGGGATTATGCCAACACATTTCAATCTTATGGTTACTATTGACTTTCTAGAACATTCTTCTATCTTCAGCTAAAAAATTCATTGATTATATATTCTATAATTCTCTAAATCACTTGTTTAGAATATGTCTCTAGATTTGTCTAAAACTTTCATCTTAAAATGAGTCTCTAGAATTTTCTAAAGACTATTCTAGATTACGGGCTCAATTAAAGCACAATTTAAATTAAGTTTAATTTTCAAAACCCCTTCTTAAACTTGATTTGTCATCTGAGAAATCTTCATTCTTGAATGGCTTGGTGAATATATCAACGACTTAATCATGACTCTTCACAGACTCCATTTGCACATTGTGGTCTCTAATGAAGTGATAATGTGTGTTGATATGTTTACTTCGATCACCATCAATTATGGCTTTTCTGTTGTATCCTTTTACCGCCAATCTTACTTTCTACTTCTCAATTTTTGTCCATGACATCCTTTGACTTCTTACTTTGCAGTGCTTCTTAAAGATTCATTGGCTCACAATTGGTAGAAAGACAGAGAGTAAGATTGGCTTGATTCTTAGTTACCTCATAATCTTCCTTTAAACTTATAAAGCATGGTGATTTTTGCTTGACCCTTCACTTGAAAATGATGAAGATGATGAGTCTTCTTGAGTACTTGTAGTTGGTGTAGTTGGTAGTATTTTAAGCTCTTCTTTTTTTACTCCATCATTAGGTTCTCCGCTTCTTCATCCTTAAAGAAGTTGTAATTCTCATTATGTTGGTATCAAACCCATTCTCTTTCTTTATTGAGCACGACATCCCAACAGTTGATTGCCTTCATAGTGTATCGATTGTATAACTTGTGGCTTTTGAATTTAAATCATAATTAATGAAAATGAATTTCTTACTCTTGTCATCCAGTTTACTTTGTTTTCCATCGGGTACGCGAGTATAAGTTGTGCTTTCCAAACATTTTTAAATGGGATTTACCAAGCTTCCTACTACTCGATGCTTTTTGATGTGTCATTTCTCACACATTTCTTGTTGGAGATCAATTGGACAATTAAACCGTCCATGCAACAGCTTTGACCCAAAACTTCTTAGGCAACCTCTAACTCTTAAGCGTACTTCAAGCTATGTCAATGATAGTTTGATTCTTTCTTTTTGTTACTCTGCTTTGTTGGGGAGAGATTGGGACTATTAGCGGTCATTGCATACCATTTGCTTCATAAAATTCTTGAATTTTTTTTGAAATAAACCCCCCTCCTTGATCAGATCACATAACTTTGATTTCGAGGTCACTTTCTTTCTCCACTATGGATTTGAACTTCTTGAATACTTCAAAAACATCATTTTTCTGCTTCAAGAATATTGTTAATGTTTTCTTAAAAAATAATTTATGAAGAGAAGGAAATAATTACTCTTATCAAGAGAGTTTTGACTTGATTGGACCACACACATTATCACATATTTTGAGAGTTTATGTACGATTTCAAGTGGCTTTTGTGGAATTGGACTCTTTTGGAAAGCTATTCATGAACTACTTCCCAAATAAACAACTATCACATATCTAGTCTTGGTGATTGTTGCAAGACAGACCTCTCACCAAATTTTTTTTAACAACAAGTATAGTCCTCCAAAATTAAGATGCCCAAATCAAAGATGTCAATGCCAACATGGATATTTGTAGCATGCTTTGAGACACTTAGCAATATCATTTAAATATTGACTAAGAACATTCTATTTCTTGACACTAGTATTCTCACAATTAGGTCTCTCGTATTTTCACTTATAGAAAGATTCTTGTTTTTCAAATGAATATCATAACCTTTTTTTCTAAAAGTTGACCCAAACTTTGGATATTACCCTTGATATTTGACACATGATAAATATTATAAATAATTGGTGATTTCATTCTTCAACTGGATAAGGATATTATCTTTGCCTTTCACAGCTACTTTGAACGCATTTTGAAATGACGCATTGCCACTCATCAACTTGTTAAGCTACGTGAACTTAATTTTTCTTCCATATATACGATTGCTTGCACCAGTGCCCATATACCATGTGTTATCTTCACATTTTTTATTCTGTATGTATGACAATAGTAAAATGTCATCTTATTGACTTCTCGCTTCAACTTTATTGTTATTCTCTATTCTACATTTTGTACTGTAGTGATCAAATTTTTTACAGTTATAACACATCACTTGAGATTTATCATACCTTGGTCACATTTTTCCTCTTCCATGCCCTCTTGTTGAACTTATTCCTCGTCCAAAATTGATATTGTTGTTGTTGTCAATATTGGAGCTCCTACCTCATCCACATTCATGATCACGGCCTTGTCCTGGACCACGACTTATTCCTTGTCGACCTCTATCATACTTGAGGCTCTCTTCCTTGGTTGAATGAAGTTGTATCTTCAGAAGTTGTTCCATGATCCCTTCTTTTTTGTTTTCATCGGCTTGTAAAGAGCCCATGAGCTGCTCGATTGTCATAGTCTCCAAGCCTTGATGGTTCAATTGTCATGGTTGCTATTGTTGAGCATTGGAAATTAAAAGGGGATCATATGGTTGCTCGTTATCTCTCCAGAAAGCAACTCTAGCTCTGATACCACTTTGTTGGAAAAAAAAACTATTATTACAAGAGGAGGAATGATAAAAAGAAGATGAACACAACTTAACAGACTCACTTTTATTTCACACTTTTTTTCTTGATTCATCTCGAAACAAAACTCAGACACACCACACCTATTTATACTCATGATACCCCCATTATATTCGTGCCAACACATTTTAGTCGTATAATTACTATTTGACTTTCTAGAATGTATTTCTATCTTCAATTGTAAAAAATCATTATTTTTTTTTTCTAGAATTTTCTAAATCACTCCATAGAAATATCCGTTCAGGCGACAATGACCATCCTTATACCGTCGGCAAGCTGATGGATATCATTAATTATAACATAACTCCGTCACCAGGAAGTCGTCTTCGCCGGAGAAGAGGGAGCTCCGACATCTCGGCCATGTCTAATTCCATTTTCTTATAATTAATCTCACTGTTAAGTTAATTATTGCAGCCAATTAACACTACTTGACATTTATTTAAGGGCAATTTGAGATATTTTGTTGTATTACTAAACGGTATTAGTGTATTTTATTGTATTAGGCGGCTTATTATTGATTTAAAATAATATATTTTCTGATTTCTTAAACTATAACAGATCATCACATATGAATCTAACTATGAAGATATTAATTACTTATTTTATCCAAAAATGTAAAATGGAAGAATTCAAGTATCCTTAGTTTCTTAGAATGCATTCATCTTTTAAGTTAATTTAATGATTTTAAAAGATATCCTATAAAAGTTTAATCAAAATAATTTAGTCTAATTTTGTTGACTTTATATGAAAAGTAGAGGAGACCATTATGAAATGAGAGAATTTATAATAATATTAGTTCTAATTGTTATAATAATATTAATTCGGCATCTTAAAAATAATATTATTATATTATTAATTGTTGTTTTAATAGTATTTTTCTTAATTTTAGTAGTCATGCTACTCAATATTAAGTGAGGTGTCTATCTTTATTTTGTAATATTCTAAACTGGAAATTTATTTTTAAAGTATAGAATGTACTGGTATAAACAGTTTTATTGCAAATAACATTACTATATAGGGGCATAATGATCACTTGTCAATAAATAGCTGCAGTACAATTGTTTTCAAACTGTAAAAAATAAACAGACAATCAACTTATTCATAACAGCTTCTTGTGACAGCTGCTGTGCAGCAGCTTATTATTAAGTTGTCGCTGCCCCAAACAAACTCTAATTATCATAAATATTTTTTTTCCACAAAATTGAAATAGAATCTAAGAGCAATTTGTCAATAAGCTAAAGCTATACCAACCCAAATAGTTCAATTCAACAATAAATCATAAGTAGCACCTATTGAATCTTAATATATTTGTAGATATACCACTTGGGCTAGAGCACTTGAGAAAAGAGAGGGAAAGAGATAGAAGAACAATTTCTTTTCTCATTGAGTGGATAGAGGATGAAGCTAGTTACTTTAGCCCTTGACTTGAGTTATAATAAGTTTATATTATAACATATCATTTCTTTGTATACTTATAGAAAAAGGCATCTTTTGTAACATGTGAACTCTAGTTGATTTATTCAAATTAAGGTATTTTTTCTTTCAAAGATTTCATGTTTAAATTCTAGGGTCACTGATGTAATCAACACTTGTAACTCATCAATTTTATATCGAAAAACAACAAATACGGATCGCATAAGAAATAAAACAGCAAATGTAGTAAGTCAAAGTGATACACCACTTCTCTCTTCTTATGATATTTGAAATTTAAATCAAACATTCATGCCAAAATATAACACCACACCAGTAAAACAAAGAGAATAAAAAATGAACCAAAGTAGTGTAATATCCCTAAACTTTAGTTCCAATAAAAATCATAGTCATGATCATCATTTCTAATAGAAAAATAGAACTCACAAAATAAAATACTGAATGTCATCGATTAAAACGTACAAGAGAGTTGCTTAATATGTATGTAAAATTGAAATTTTTTGTTGTTGTAACGACATGATATTTCATGGGAACTAAGCCAAATATTTGCCCAATTACCAAATGACAATTCAAAGACAAAAGTTTGCATGAAATGAGCATTTCTGTTTGACAAATTGAGGTTTCAACTTGAAACAATCAAATTAGTACAACTTTTTTCTTATTTGTGAGGAAAACATTTCTATGCAAATGTTGATTCGGACGAGATACATAGATAAGTGAAAATTCAATAAAAAGATTATGAGAAGTGTTAATTGAGTAGAAAACAGAAACATCATCTGAAATTTTATGCAACTTGTTTCTCAGCTTCTTCTTCCGGGTTTGACTGGGCTTTGTAGTTCTAATCTCCCTGTAGTAAACTATTGTGACAAAGAAATGTATCAAATAATCAGAAGGTAGAGAAATCGCCCCCAATTAACATCCCAGACCGCTCGTGTTGACTAAACCAATATTCAAGGGGGCAGTTGCCTCCGTTGCTTTGGCTAAACCCAAAATTTAAAGGGGTAGTTGCACCCTTTGTTGCCACAATCACTATCGTC
This sequence comes from Phalaenopsis hybrid cultivar, assembly GCA_002079205.1. Lineage (NCBI taxonomy): Eukaryota > Viridiplantae > Streptophyta > Magnoliopsida > Asparagales > Orchidaceae > Phalaenopsis > Phalaenopsis hybrid cultivar. The sequence continues at coordinate 5,057 of JXCR01120215.1, read as the reverse complement.
GAACCATCATCATCATCATTGGACCACTGTAACATTTGTTGAATCATCATTGCCCAGCTATCGGTGCAACTTGTAACTTTGACAATAAGTCACCATCACACGACCAATACTTATATGTTATCACTTCCGACTATTCGTGTCACTCCACTAGTGAAAGACAAATTGATAATCCATACTTATATGTTATCACTTCCGACTATTCGTGGGCTGACAAATTCTTGTAACTTGCATTGACATAATGAATTTATTTCAACTAGGTTATGCCCGGTGGTTTTTTTCTTTTTTGAATTTTTCACGTAAAAACATATGAAGTCATCTTTCTCTCAACTAAATTCTGTTTTATCTGTATGTATTCCAAATTTTATACAATGCCAAGCCATTAGTATATCATTCTACCACCACAAATCTATCATCATACAACAATATTAATAGTGTGTGTCAACCATATAGGCGATGGTTTGCATCAATATAATTTGCGATACTAGCCATTAAATTATTAGACATTGGCTTTCGTGTCAATAATGTTCATAAGCTTTATAGAAAAGAATAATAACATTATCAGTGATAGTTGATAATAATATTGGTTGGACATTTATGTTGATTGTGAGCTTCAATCTTATAAACAATAGTGTGCATTGATGTTTTTGGTGATGGTGGGTGACAAACTATTAGGTCATAATTTTAATGTCAATGGCATGCATTAACCTTATAGATCATAATGCACATTGATATTACCAAAAATAATAAGTGAGGAAGCCACTAAATATCAACATTTACATTTATGATATGCATTGAAATTATAGATGATAAGTTACATCCCCACTACAAAATCACATGCATTAGCAATATTGAAGATAACAAATGTGAATATTTGTGTCATATTGGTGTGAGCAATTTTATAGGTGTAAATAAATATTAAAATTATTGACAATGACAAGAGTCAAAAATGGGAAAGATAAAATAGTCAAACAATAATTTAGATCAACGACAGTAGTCAAGCTTGGCAAAGACGATCTTTATAATTATGTGATGTTACTAGGAAGATCGCAATCTGACTATGATGATCAAGAGATTTTAATTGAGCAATACCTGCTCAGTGACCATACTCTGATGATCATATTTGAATGACAGTGGTCAGATGATGATCTAGCCTGGCGAAAGCAATCCTAAGACTGTAGTCAACAGTTGATAGCTTAGAAATTGTTGTCGGGACGGTGTTTCAAAGACAAGTTGGCAATGGTGTACACGAAACTATAGTATGGTTATGTGACTAAATGATTGCATAAGGCCAACATTGATAAAGATATTATAGTCTGACAATATTGCTCAAATGATCATGTTTAGTGGATGATAGCTATTGGAGATAATTCTCAATATCAAACCAAATTCTTCCAAATTTTGGATCGCTTTCTAATTCTATGTCGAACCCCAAGTCATTCTTTATGTAAATAATTCAAATTAAACTATAATTTTCTACTATAAAATTTAAACAAATTTACCCAAATTCTTAAACAATTCATGAGATACTTTGTGTTGATTATTTTGATCTTAAATAATATTTTCAATGTAAATCTATCTTAATGATATCAGAATTAAATAATATTTGGCTAGTCAGATTTTCTAGCTACACTCATTTCGGTAGTCTTGAGTAGGGCTGTCAAAATGGCTCGTTGTTCGCGAACAGCTCGTGTTCGGCTCGTTAAGAAGCTCGATAAGTTACCGAGCCGAACATGAACTAAGATGTGTTCGTTCGTGTTCGNTATATATATATATATATATATATATATTAAAAAAATCTAATTGACTACAAGGCTACAAAGACTTATAATCAATTAAAATATTGATTAAGAAAATAGAATAAAAATTGTTAAATAAGATTCAAACGATGTTTTAATATAAATAATAATTTTTAAATCTTGCTCAGACACTTATTGTCTTATGGCTACATTATTATGGTTGTTAAAAGAATTCTTTGTTCGTGAACAGCTCGTGTTCTGCTCGTTAAGCAAACGAGCCGAACACGAACACAATTTTTGAGTTCGAAATATAAACAAGTCGAACGCTCGATCGTGTTCGGCTCGTTTACACCCCTAGTCTTGAGAGTTTTGTTTGATTCAATGAATCTTCAACTTGCTTGAAACGAAGAAATCAAACATGAAACTTATGTACACATCAACATCATTAACAAAATCTAATGGTGATTAATGTAAATATCTAAATTTAAATTATAAATCATGTATTATGTTATATTATCTCTTGCATTAAAAATCTATTTTACTAGTCTCCTTTCATTCAACACCAACTATAGTATACATTATGGAAAATTAAAAAATCATCTATAACAATTATAAAAAATTGTAAGTTAATAGCAGATATTTAATCCTTTGTCAATACGATATTTAACTTGAAATAAGATTTTTTTTCTACTTTATTGTATATTTTTACAGTTATTATTTGATTGTTTTTTTTGTTGTAATGCTAGTGACTATTAACATAAACAAAGAATGATTTGGGCATGCAAGGGAGCATAGAAGTCAAATTTTAAGAGCAGCTTTTACAGGAAACAAACAAGCTTTGAGAATGCAAAACAGAAGGACATATTCATGTTTGAATAAAAAAAGATATATGTATATGTATATGTATATGTATGTATGTATGTATTGTGTTGCATATCGCGGTCTGTTGATTGGCATCCACGGTATGAAGCCTCTCAGGTCGGGGGTTTGATTCCCTTTGGCATGGTTGGTCTTAAGGAGGTGGTGCTTGAATTGTTAGGCACATTAGGGGTGGCTGGAGGCTCATATGATAGTCTCTGACTATTCCTTTTGAAATATATATATATATATATATATATATATATATATATATATATATATATATATATATATATTAAGATGAAATAACCAATTCAGATTATCCTGGCCTAACAATAGGCATATAGTAATTTTTTGTGACTTGAATGCATAAATTTATGCGTGAAATTTGATAAAATCTTGATTTTTATATATTTTTATTGCATTAATTATATGTTATGTAATTGTTGAATCCAAAAATGTTCTGGAAACACACCCAGGTATAAAGCGTCACACTGAAAAAAGAGTATAGTGAAAAACATTAGAGAATGAGTAACATTTTTCATGATATTGATCCATTATTTATAAGAATGGGTTCAGGTTTTAGAAAATTACAGGTATACCCTCTAATCTTTGGCCTTTCAGAGGGGCCTTTTAGTATTTTATAGGAATATTGAATACAATAAGACCAATCGACTCATCCGGCCAGGAGATGCTTGTTGATCGTTTGTTCCATGTTTACAAAGCCGATCGTCGTTCTGAGGGACAGTTCCTCGATGTGTTATGTTAGAGTTTGATTACTTCAATGTTTGTTCCGTACTTTCCTTGTCAGCATATGATCCGTTGGTCGTCTGGCAATTGTCTGTCGTTGATGTCCATGGATGATCAGTCTTGTAGTCGGTCGCTCCTTTATGTCTTCTAGGTCGTCTGATTGTTTTAAGATTCATGTAGGCGTATTTTTTTAATACATGTTTAGTTCCCTGATTCCCTTACTTTTGGAAATGCAACACATAAGAACATTGGAATATTTTTAGTGTTACAAGAAAATACAAAAAAAATAAAAATTAGAATTTGAATATCATTATTACTCAATGAATAACTTTCTTGGATTTCTGCACCCAGCTATTATAAATAGGCCATGAAGCACGAAGGGGATTACGCCATCTTCTTTCATTTTCAGTTCTTGGTTCTTTCGTCTTCTTCTATTCTAGTTAGCTTTGTCTGCAGATAAGGATGCCCTTTGTAAAGCCTTGGGTGACATGCGGGTGAAATCCCGAAAATTAGATGTGAAGCATAAATAGGTGAGTGAAGTTCTTGTGGGGGAGATGAGTAAGAAAAAAGTGTGCAGAGGTTAAGGACCAACGATCGTGGTGACCTGGTTGGTTCCTCTGATCTCCTTGCAGGTTCGTCGCAAAGACAAATATTGGAAGAGTTTAAAGATCATCCCGGCAACCGCCTTACTGGCCATATATCATTGGTTGGTGTTTCTGCTAGAGGGAAAGGAACGATCTTCCAGACCATTGCGAGAGAAATGACTCTTCGGGGTGGTCCAGGTGAAATAGCATTCAGAGCGAGAACATCATTTGAGCCACCTAAAGGGGTCTTTATTTAGTGGGAGGTGAGTTGGAGAAGACTGGTGAGGGTGTTGCCTCTTATAACATGTTTGTTTGAAACTGTCTTTGGGTTTGTGGAATGGATTGTTTCTTGAATACTTGTACTCCTTTCTTTGATGCAGCTATAGGAATCCTGGTGGTTGATTATGTATCAATAGATACTGCTGCTAACCCTAAGAACGACGCGATCGTTGTTGAGCAAACTGCTATGGGGAGTGGACACTGCAGAGCAGGGGGCCGCGAAACAGGGTGTTGTGGAGCTGGGAGAACCAATCTTTCGGTGGGGGAAAGAGTGTGGGTTGTCAAGTTTCTTTTGTCGCGTCGATAGAAGAGGATGTAACCAGAGGGCCACGGGTGCCTTCCGACTTCATAAAGCCCCATCTTGCTGAGATGGAGGAACACTTCCCTTGTTTTATGGGATACCTTAGGGGAGATAGTGACGAAAAATTTGTTGAACTCCTAGAGAGGTTTGATTGGGTGGAGAAAGAGGTTGTTGCTTTGCACTAGGAATTTTCTGCCTTCCGAGGGGAGATGCATGTTGTTCAGAGGAAGGTGATATGCTTATGCGCTGAGCTATTAGCTGCCAGAAAGGGTCATGCTGCTTAGCCAAGGGNCAAATTTGGCCAAAATTTTCAAAATTTTCCAAACTACCCAAAACTGATCAAAATTCATTCCAAACACTTTGACCATATCCAAATTTGTCAAAACTAACAAAAATTTCCAAAAATGGCCAAATTACCAGTATGCCTCCATGACCCAAAATCCAAAAAATTCCAAAAATTCCTAAAAAATCCCAATAAATCTAAAACATTTCCAATTTCATTTTGTCCAACTAAACCTTGGTCCAATTTGATCAATTTGACCATCTTTG
>JXCR01120211.1:4481-14771 GCA_002079205.1 Phalaenopsis hybrid cultivar | reverse complement strand
ATGTGTAACTATTGTACTTAAAAAGAACAATGTAATATTATTAGGCAAAAGAATTTTCTCGATCAATGCACCAAACAAACCTAAAGTCAAATTATAGGCTTAAAACTCAATCTAGCAAGATAAACTTGTTAAATCACTTAAGCAAAAATAGTGTCATATTCAAAGCTAAACCAGCAAACTTAATTTGCTTGACTAAACTTGAAGCTTTATTAGTTGATGCCAACTATTATCTGATATGCTGTTAGACTTTTAGGTTTGAATTACAGATCAGCAATCCAATCCATTATTTGTATTTATGAAACCTCTTTTGTAATCCTTTCATTACATCCAATGCACAAAAATGTTTCGAACTTCATCATCTATCTCTTGTTTGAGGCAGGGAATCTGGTTTTTCATATTTATATGCAGCATGAATATTCCATTTGAAGTTGATCCTGTTCTTCCTATAAGTATTATTGCAATAACACTTAACAGGAACAAAACTCTGGCAGGGCGCTCGAGGCTTGTGAAATTTGGGCAAGGCTTGTGATTAAACATATGCTAGATTACATCCCTAGTAAAAGAATTCTAGGCTTGTTCGATAAGTGATTAAATTGGAGCTATAATACCTTGCTCAATCTTTGTTTTATCAGTTGAAACTGCTAAAATTTGAGCTTTAACATAGCCTAGGTCTGAAAGTTTGATCTAGCTACTTAATCATATTTTCTGACAGACATTACTCTGTAAGCTTGATGTAATGCAAGTATATATACATACATACATATATATATATATATATACATACATACATATGTATATACATACATAGATATATATATACATACATATGTATATGTATATGTATATGTATATGTATTGTGAAAATCAAATTGAACTGGTCTGTAGATCAACCATAGTGTGTATAAATCATTAGACCACTTTGGTTCATTAAAAAAATTGGATTTCTAAGGAGTCAAGATTAATCTGTAATAATTGGCATTAGAATAACTAAACCCTCAAATCAACAATGGTTGAATAAGTTTGATTAGGAGTTGCGATTGAGAGATGATACTGGAATGTAAGTTTTTTTTACTTATTTATGCATATAATTGTATGAATTCAAAGGTTATTCTAATTCTACAAGGACGGGGTCACTTATTGAAAAGTAAGATATTTTTATACTAGTAGCTTAGCATGTTATGTAGCTTTTATTGATGTGTTTTGTTGAGCACTAAGTGAGCATACTCATAAAGACAAACTGAGTTGTTCTTCCTGGGCTTGTTCAGCTGTACAACAACCAGATTTTCTTTTTAATTTTTTTTTTAATTAGCCAAGCAAATGCAAAGAGATTTTTAGTTCCTAACTTGTTCATCAAGCATTTTTCCTCTAGTGAATTGTTTTGCCGGCGGAAATTTCATGTTTATAAAGAGTGTTTGGAGTTGCTTTTGGAGTAGAATGTTCTTAGAATCAAATGTTTACTGTGCCGTCTGGATATACAGCAGGGATTTAACTGCTGAACTGTGCGTGTACAATGGTTTTGCACGTGTGAAGCCTTGTAATTGTGTGCGATGTGCCTGCTTATCAAGTAACATATGGGCATATAGACTACAGTTAGAAACATATTTATGGTCTTGACATTGTTATTATGACAAGCTATGAAGAACAAATGACATCTAGCAAATGATATGTTTATGGTTTTTATTCTATTAATGATTGTGCATTGCATGATACCATGGCTATGTTGAAGTTTGATTATCTCTAATCAGATCTGTTTCGCGCACTGATATTTTCATAACTCAAGGCATTCTTAATATTGAAACTCCTCAAAGACATTTGTCTTTAGTACCGAGGAAGTTGAGTAGGGTGATGTTGCTGTGATGGATATGTTATCCACCCATTAGTGACTCAAAGTTCATGGCTTTGTAAAAAATACATATTCTCTTGAATCAGGATTAGGGTTGCTGTCATCTACTCTATACTTTTTTGCTTCTTGTCTAAACTCAAAAAATTAATTTGATGACCAAATGCCACGAGCCTGTTGAGCATATTTTAGATTGCATTGATTTTTGAGTTCCAAACCATGCAATAACTTGGTCCTTTTGTCTTAGATGATTTCAATTAGTTCAATTTGTTAGATGGATAAAATGCAAAAGATTATGTATTACGTGAGTAAAATTTAAAAGGGGTGGTGGGAAAGTATCTCGTGTCTATGAAAGTTGTAGTTATGGTAATGGTGGCACACCTTCAGCTATACTGCTTGTTTAATGTTATTAAGTGACAAGTGATGAACATAATGGATTAGTCTTTCATAGAACAAAAAAATCTTGTTCATAATGACTGTTTAAACTCAAAAGTTTAAAATTGCGCAATCGCACATCGAGACATTTTCATTCTTGTTGCGAGGTGTAAAGCCCAAGACATTTTGAGGCGTAAGCCTCACTGCTAGAAAATTGCATAGAGACAAAATAAAGGCAAATGAGTATATTAACATCATAACTTATAAATATTACTACACAATGACATTAACATCATAATATAGTAAGAGCTATTATATATCGGGCCTTGGGTTGGCGATTTGGCTTGTTGTTCTCAAATAACTCGTGTTCAGCTCGTTAAGCAGCTCGTGTTTGACTCTTTAAGTAACTCGTGTTAGTTTGTTCATTAAGCTGAACACGAACAAATTTTTAAGCTCGAAATTGAAACGAGCTGAAAACGAACAAAAGTTTGTTTTCTTGTGTTTGACTCGAATTGACTCGAAAATAAATGAACACACACACTCGAGCCGAGCACGAACACACTGTTCATGAGCCATTTCGAACACAAGGCAATTTCAAACGAACCGAACACGGGCCAAGCTTGAGCTTGCTCAGGCTCGGCTCGTTTACAACCCTATTTGGGCCTATATCAAGTCACAAATTGTTTAAGCTGCATAGTAACATTTTAACAAATTGCACACAGGAAAAAATGCAATACATATTGCAAAGTAAGACTTCAAATGAAAGTAACATAAAATATAAAGACAAAATAAGACACAAGATAAATTTAGCATAATAAATTTCTCTTATATTGTCCAATATAATAATACTTAGATTCAAATAAGAATATAATGAATAATAAAAAAACCTATGCATTCTCATCACCTAAGTGGTTTTCATTAGTCACATCAAAATGAATAACTTTCTTCTCTGCTTCTTCATCAATTTGAGTCCTGGTTCTCCCACTCTTCCTTTTCTTTAATGATAGATTTCAATCATTTTTCTCTTCTATAATCAATAATAATAAGATATAAAAAATATTAATCAAAATTTAAAATAACTTCAAATACTAATACTTTTATGATACCTTTTTTAAATTTCTTTTTGCCTTGTGCTTTATATATTAACCTTTATCATGTCTCCATTAAAGAAATCAACATTCTAAACTTCTTATTTTAACTTAGATGGTGTGACCTCATCGTCATTACTGCAAATCACTCATTATTTAATGACATTTTTATTTATTAGGGGATCCTCATCATCATTACAACTTTTTTTATTCAAACTTTTATTATTAAGTTACTTGTTGCACTGATATATACCACAGAATTCATTCTTAAAGTTAGACGGTTTTCCCATTTTGTGTGTTTAATTATATGTGCTCCAATTGCACACATCCAGATAATGAGCATGTACATCTTAAAACTGTTATAGAAAAATGTTATAATTTCAGAGCATCATCATCAAATTGGTTCTATAATTCAACTATATTTGAAATAAAATAGTATAATTAAAATTTAATAATTTAGAGTGTGAAGAGAAATTTCTTAATTTTATGATCTAATTAAATATTAAAAATTACTTAAAGAATATTTTACCTGTTATTTTTAACTTGATGTTTCCCAAAGAAATCTTTTATTTCTAAATGGTACAAGTTGCATATTGGCGATTGCCCTTTCAGTTGGGTCAACAATCAATATATTCATGCAATGTTATAGCCCCAACTTAATCTAATGATTGGTAAACTTATCTTCAACGTAATGAAATTAAGGATTAAGAAAATATATAGCAGCATGCAAATGATGATAAAGCTGAAGCTCACATTTGTCATTATTGATGGGCTATAAGCTCACATTCCCAAATTCTCTTATAATTGACCTTCTCTTCTCCTAAATGATGGGCTATAAGCTCTTTGGCCTAATCTATTGCATTATAAATAAAGCTCATGGCTGTTTTTTTTTTTTTGCATCCACTATTTTCATAAATTTAAATAATGACATTGTATTTGTCATTACATATGGGACACTAAACCAAGAACTTTCATTTAAAATAAATTTTTATACTTAATTTCATCGAGTGATGGTAAATATTACCTCTGATAGTTGCCTAAATTCTACTATGCTCTGTAGAGTCAGGTAAGCTGTAATAAATCTTTTTATAGGTGTAGTTCTTTCGTAGAAAATTTTCTCATCAAAGAAAATATCCATGAATAGTTGTAAATGAAGTTACCAAGCTTCTCTAAAATTAGGTTTATGCAATGTGTAACTCAAGGTGTCCAATATAGATGTTTTTTTTTTCCTTTATAAATTTATTCCCACCTGTGCTATAAGCACTAGGTGTTGTCTATCCAAATCTGTATTATAAAATGTTCTCTGATCTTNTTACCAAGCTTCTCTAAAATTAGGTTTATGCAATGTGTAACTCAAGGTGTCCAATATAGATGTTTTTTTTTTCCTTTATAAATTTATTCCCACCTGTGCTATAAGCACTAGGTGTTGTCTATCCAAATCTGGATTATAAAATGTTCTCTGATCTTCTCTATCATTCCATCAAGTAGTTCAAAAATATGCATTTTATCCTTCACTTGATTAGATGCTTCTACAGATTTCTAAAAAAATAGTGTCATAAGAATTCTTTATCAAAATGTTAGTCAATTTTTTATTCTTTATGTCAGTCCACGCGTAAAACATGATTGTTACTCCTGTCTAACTCAAAATCATTTTAATTTCTTCAATGCCANAATTCTTTATCAAAATGTTAGTCAATTTTTTATTCTTTATGTCAGTCCACGCGTAAAACATGATTGTTACTCTTGTCTAACTCAAAATCATTTTAATTTCTTCAATGCCATTCTTTGTATTATTTAGCTCCTCCTTTAATACCAATGTTTTCATTATTATATGGACGGAGTTTTCAAGCCCCGACCATAAATAAAATTAATCATATTAAAGTAAGAAAGCATATTGCCACATTGAATGAAGTTGTATTCTCATAAAAGGCCTCCTCCTCTAACACCCATGTTTTCAATTCATATATGGACAGGGTTTCAAGCCTATACTCTAAGCACTTACAATATGAATTATATTAAAGTAATAAGTGGAGGTTATTACATTGAATGAAATTATATTCTCATAAAAGAGAGATCCTAATATCAAAGAATACACGTTTGTGTGGCTCTTTAAATGCTTTAGAGACATCCTAAGAGTTGTAGTTGCCTCCTCTCCATGTCTTTTATAATTTTCCACATTTACCATATAGTGGTCCATGGGTCTAGATGCTTTGAAATTGTTAATTTATTCATATATCATTGCATCTCTTTTATTGTTTATAACATTTTAACACAAGTTATGTGATTTTTTTTTTTTTTTTTTGAGAGTCGTAGATGTGTTACTTCATCATTATAACACCCTTGAACTACCTTTTCACATAGTTTTGCTTCTAAGAAACATGTCGTTGCCTTCAATGTCACTTTGCACATTATGTCTCCACGCCAGATCTTTTCTATGTTTTGAGAATTTGTTCTTGCCTCTAACCAATTTCTCAAGGAGATTGGCTATAATAAATGGTGGAGGATAGAGTTATCAACAGAGATGCCTGTGATAGTAGAATGCCACAGTTGTAGCTGAAGCAACAGGTGGTAGGTGCATCAATGACACCAAGGACGACTGACCTATGTGTGAGGAAAAACCTTACGCGAGAGGGAAGTCGTGCGTATGATAACAAAATTACTAAGAGGCGGCGGAAGCAGCCGAGGAATTAGAGGCAGTGGGGGTGGGGACGACGACTATGGTGCTGGGATTGTGGCTACTTTGTTGGGGACGGGGGTTGCGGTGTTGGGACGACCAATTGCGATGTCATCGTGAGAGAGGGAGTGTAGATCGTTCGTGGGTAAGGAGTGCAAGCCGAGCGGTACAAGTGCAGGTTAGGTTAAGTAGAAAATAAAAAAAAAATTTAAATATTGAGGTAGACATCTTGATATATCTGGGGGGGACTTCTCGTCAAATATCAGGCATAATGAAAATTCCTCACCTGGGGAAATTGAACCATGCACCTCATAGCGCCTTAGGGCTCAATTGCGTCATGGTGTGCCTCTGGTTGCACAATTTAAGTCAATGGTCTAAAAAATTTCAACATATGCTTCTTTCCTTGGCAAGATATGACACATAAGTAGTGGCCAAGTCTGGGCTCTATTGACCATCTACTTGGCAATCAATGCATATTGACATGGCATCACTAGTACAAGAGAACATATTAACTACCATGCAATGATGTCTAGAGTGTGGCTTGGCACTAACATGCCGTGCTACTATCTTTTCAATATCAAATAATCGCGCAAAGTATGAAATCTTTATTGGAGGATTAATTTTTGTTAAGGGCCTGTGTTTTTTTGTTCCTTTATCTTTAGTGATTATGAGCGAGGTGTCAACTGTTCAATTGGTAGCCTGAGACCGATGACCTAGCTTGAAGAACCTATTGATGGTCTATAAACTTATAGGGGATATTTGAGAGCATATGGATCAATGTTACTTAATGAAGTAAGCAAAATAGTTGACAATTTTAAGGCCCGTGACCCATACTCAAGAACATATACATTTCAGTCAAATGCATCATTAGTAAACTCAGTGAATTGACTAGAGTTGAACCAACCTACTATTGAAGATGGATTAAGAGACCAACCAGGTAAACCCAATTTTTTTCTACTCCAGGTTGTTGGAATCCTTAGAGAGCCAAGGGCATTAATAAAGGCCCGAGGGAGGAGGTGGTAACCTTGAGAGGCAGCTAGTTGCATGATAATGGCATTACTTTACTAATAAATTCTAAACACTCCAGTGAATAAAGGATGGAACATTAATGTTTCTTATTTTACCTGGTTCAAACCTCAGGATTGTGTGAACGAAAGCAAGACCAAGATTGTCCATGACACTTCTGTCCGCCAAGTCTTGTGCGTTGATTTCTAGTGAAAGGTTAGCTTTCAAAATTCTTCTCCAATGGGCGCAAATGTAACCACTATGATAACATGCCATTTGCGAGTTCATACCAGTTGTAGTTCTATGGTAGGCATCATGATCATTCAAATCAAACTCAAGCTTCTAGCTAAAGGCCACCTGAAATACATGTTTGAAATGTAACTTACACATAATCATGCTAAACTCCTTGTCTTATCTTGGTTTCCAGAGGGCATTTTTTTCCGTTGTATTTTTACTTGGCACATAGATCCTCTTGAGTGATTGAATTCCTATAAAGTATGATTAAAAAACTAAATTGTTCCATCTGAATATGCAAATTTTGTTTAATGAGGCTGGTTTTTATTTTATTTTTAATTTTTCTCAATTCAATTTCTTAAACTAAACTTAATTTGGGGTGGTTTACATTGGCACATGATATGTACTCGTAAAAAAACAATGCTTTGATTGTTCTTTACCCATTTATATTTGCAATGCATATGAACATTTCAAGCTTGTGAGGCCCTATGTCTAGTGCTCTTCGGCTCTTTTGAGCACTTTTGTTGGACACACATTTCAAGCTGAAGAAGATCTATGCTAGAGCTCATAGCGAACCCTAGCTCGAAACAAACATTTGTTTTTGCTCTCTCGTTTCGTTCCTTTTCGTCTTCGTCTTTGGCTCTGGCTGGCGGAGGAGTTCGCGTCGTCGAGCCTGCTCGCCTGCCGCGTTGTCTGTGTCGTCCCGTCGTCGGTTCGTCGAGCCTTCTGCGTCGTCTGCTCTAGTCTATTGCATTTTCTGCGGCTCACGTCTGCGGCGCTTCGTGTTGCAGGTTCATCAAGGCCGCTCGACTACTCCGCCACAGTTTCTGCTCGACTGCTCGCGTACCAGTTGCGTCATTTGTTGCAGTGCTTGTCTGAAGCGCGCTAATGGCCTCAGGGTTTTCCTATGCTGCCGCCGTCTCCAATTATAATCCCGCCAAACCCTTTTATGCTACAGTGGTTCACAAACGCACCTCTCCTTTCCACCTCGCAGGTAGTCCGACATTCCTGTAGATGTACCACGATTCTGTTGCAGGAAATGACAAGTGCAATCTCATCAAAAAAGTAGAGAAAAAGGCGGGGCAAACAAATAATATTCTTCTCTGACACTGAAATTTCAACTCGTGCAGGAAAATATAAATTTACACTAGTTGAAAAGTTCCAATTAGATTGCCCTAAGATGGAGATTATCAGGAAGGTTTTTGAAGATTTCAAACTGGTTGGGGATTGACAGGTGAGTCATTTCGACGAAATGCATAATATGGTACAACTGAGCTTAGAAGAAATTACACGAGGATTTTCTCAAATAAATTCATCACAATCGAGGGAAAACATATAAAATTGCTCAAATGGACCCCTAATTTTGATCCCAGTCAAGAACTCCCAATTGCACCTATCTGGTTCTCATTACCTGAACTCAAACTTCAATTCTTTGACCTATCTAATATGTAATTGAGACTATCCTTGGAAAAACTTTACAGGTGGGCTTACTTACAGTTCATTTCTCAAGGCCCTCTATTGCAAGAATTTTGATTGAAAGAGATATTACACTATCAGTTGTAGAAGAAATCTGACTTGGATCTGCTCACAATGGTTATTGACAAAAAATACTTATGGAACAAAAACCTTACTATTGCAAGCACTGCAAGATGTTTGAACACTCGCAAAATAAATGTTTCAGATTGCACCCACAGTTGAGAACCAATTGTCAAAAGCAGGAACATACTATTAGTGCATCCCATGTGCCTGAACGTGTTCCCAACAAACTTGATGATAGCCAATTTGAGGAGGGAATCACCACAAGACAGGTGTTGGTGTCTGCTCTTGGGATCCCTTCTCCTGACCGTACTACAATGGATAATGTTCGAACCGAAACTCAGGATAGTTTCGCAGCTCCTATTCAGGAAGCATCAGGTGCAGAGGTAACAATTCACACTTCACATACACTGGAACCTATCGCGGTGGCAATGACCGCCTTTTTTTCTACTGGAGTTCTAACATCAAATCAGATCGATGATCACATGAGCCAACGTTCTGATGTAGAATGACAGGTTTGCACTTCTCGACGGAAGAAGAAAGCTAGGGTCACACTCCAACTTGGAAACTTAATGGATATACTTTAGTTACTCCTGACAATGATACGACTCTTCAAAGTTTGCTATCTGGCTCCGCTTCTAAAACTAGAGGAAGAGGCATGACTAAACTAGCTCGTCCTTGGCTACTTATTTTCTGCATGTTTTGAATTTGTTTTACTTTTTATTGAGTCTATCTGTATCTTTTTGTAGGGGTATTACTGTACTTGTATCATATGGGTAGGGTGCCTCTTTTGGGTTCTCTCATACAACCTTTATGTATCCTTTCTATTTCAATAAAATCAGTCTTTGGGCTTTTCATATATATATATATATATATATATATATGAGTGATTCAGTGATGCATAATCTTAAGGAAAATAACTGTTGTATGGATTTCTGCTAATTTTTTTTTTAATGAATTGTTCGCCATTCTAGATGGTTAAATCTAGGAAGGTAATAAAATGTTCGTTTTGCTTTGCATCAATTTCTGTCATTATTCTATCAGTCGTTTCTCACCACATTAAGAAGGTGATCTTGTTATTTGATAGATAGTTAGGTTAACCAAAAATAATGTATAATAACTTTTACTCACGTTGGATTTCATCATGTGGTCCGTTTTATATCTGTTCATCAGTGCACATTAGCACCTTATGCCCTTGGTAATGTCTGCAATTGGTACTTATTGGACATTGGTTTTCTGTTAATCTGGAATTGACTGAATTGGGTGTAAGATTTGCATTTGTTGCGTTCACAAACTTGAGTAACACTTCGGAAATTTACCTCATGGTGTTGTGGTTCTTAGGAAAGGGTGAAAAAGCGGTTTAATCTTACATTGTTATTATGAAATACTCAGATGCAGCCTTATTTCTATACTGCAGATAGGTTATTACCGTGATTTAAACCCCCACAACTTCCCTGTCATATTATTACAATGAAGGTAAACTAAGCGTTGCTTTAACCATGCTTTTACTGGAATATAGGTATGTCCATATCTTCTTC
>JXCR01120210.1:0-12847 GCA_002079205.1 Phalaenopsis hybrid cultivar | reverse complement strand
AATTCCCTAGGCATTTCACAGTCCCTCGAATCGTCTCGAGTTCATTTTGGTCTTATTATGTTGCTATGTGGTTCACCTAATTCATACCCTTATGCTCAATGAACGTTGATGCTTTGATTATCCCTTTAAGTGGGGTAATTATCATTTGATGTTTCACTTACGAATTATACTGGCAAAGACCCTTAAGGGCAATTTGACTCAATTAAGAAACTTGGTTTGATTTTTAAAGATGGGCTTGTAGTGTTTTAAAAATGTTTCAAATTATTTATAGGTCATTTTCTAAATCTCATTAGACAAAATTTTGATTAAGCCTAATTCACCACTAAGATCTTAAAACTTAATGGGTAGATTTGTAACTTTTAGAAAAAAAATTAAATATTTATACTTTTAATCTTTATCAGGAATCATAAATCATTTTAAAACCATTAATTGGGGTTTTAAATTAGTGGGTTATGATTTTCCAAAGTCAAACCCCTAACCTCAATATTTTCTTATTTAACTACTCTTCCAAATTTCATCAATTTAAGAAATTCAAATTTATCTTTCATGAGACCAAAGTGAGATTGATTACTACCATTTATCCCTTTTAGATTTCAATCATCTAGACATGTCTATTATGATTATTTATTACCAATTTACTAAATATTAATTTCAGGCTTAAATTCCAAAATTACCATTTTGCTCTTAAGACATATTTACTTCATAACTCATTAAATTAAACTCAAATGACTTTGAAATTTTTTATGCTACCCTACCATGGTTTAATTAAAACATCAGAGGAGAAAATATGATTTTTCTGAATTTATTTAAGTTTATAATTATTTTAATGCAAAATTATGGATTTTTAATGAAAATTCAATAACTCAACTAAAACAAAACCTCTGTCCTTAAGAAACATACTGGAGGTTCACCTAGGTCGAAGGACTACTTGGACCAATTTTCATGAATTTTAGAGGTTTAATTTAATTATTATGATTATTTATTTGTTTTGAGTATTAATTAAACATAAAATATTATTTAAGTGAAAAATTAAATTTTATATTTTTCTTAAATCTCTCTGAGTCCAGGAAACCCAGAGAAACAAATTTCATATTTTTGTGGTTTATTTTTTTATTATTAGAATTATTTTAGTGGAAAATTAAAGAAAATTCATTTTAAGTCTTTAAAAAATTAATATCTTTACTTAGAAAATTAGGTGAATTATTTTAATTGGTCCCAAATGATCAGGAAGCCAAATGTGACATTTTAGTGTCTTTTTACAATTTTGTAATTTTTATGATTTTTAATTAATTTTTAATTATTTAAATATTTAAAAATGACTTAAAAATGAAATGTTTATTTTAATTTCACTTTTTTTTTCTTAGGTTCCTCTGGTCATAAGGAGATCCTAAAACCAATTTGGTGATTTTTTGAGNATTAAATTTTATATTTTTCTTAAATCTCTCTGAGTCCAGGAAACCCAGAGAAACAAATTTCATATTTTTGTGCTTTATTTTTTTATTATTAGAATTATTTTAGTGGAAAATTAAAGAAAATTCATTTTAAGTCCTTAAAAAATTAATATCTTTACTTAGAAAATTAGGTGAATTATTTTAATTGGTCTCAAATGATCAGGAAGCCAAATGTGACATTTTAGTGTCTTTTTACAATTTTGTAATTTTTATGATTTTTAATTAATTTTTAATTATTTAAATATTTAAAAATGACTTAAAAATGAAATGTTTATTTTAATTTCACTTTTTTTTTCTTAGGTTCCTCTGGTCATAAGGAGATCCTAAAACCAATTTGGTGATTTTTTGAGTTATATTTTAATTATTATAATTATTTTAGTGCCAAAAATGTAGTTTGACTTAATTAATCCATTTTAGTGGTCATATTAATTCTAATTGATTTGAAATTTTTATGGGGAGTTCCTCTGATATTAATTTATAGTGGAGTATATTTTTTTTGTTGCATTTACTTTTATATTTTATCAAATTTAATTTTATTTCATTTTTAGGGTTTAATGACAATTTGGGTTATTTTTATTGAGTTAAACTAATTTTGAATTTTTCCTAGGGCCCTCTGACCACAATGAACCTGCCAAAACAAGTTTTGTATTTTTCTAATGAATATTCAAGTTTTTATGATTTTTATACCAAAACAAGGACCATTAGCTAAAAAATTAAGGATCTATAGTTAGGATGCCCTCTGTCTATGAAAAAATCAGGGGAGATACCTAACAACAGAGAGATCAAAAGCCCCATGGTCCCATGCCATGGTGAAATGTTCATGTAAATGGAGAATTCAAATAAGAAATACACTATTTAATTAATTAATAATCACACATGCATCAAACAGACATGAAAGCATTTCCACATTATTCTGCTGTGTTCACTGAGCATGAGAGTATTTTCTTATATTTTTATGATTTTTCTATGAAAAGATATGAATTTTTAAAAATCTGGTATTAATTTAATTCAATAAATCCTTATTTTCTATTTGTCCAACTCATCCGCCACGTCATGCTCGTCTTCTCCAAACCTCGCACGCGTCCGCTTCTAATTGGGGGCCTCCAGCTAAGTCAGCCCGCTGTTCATGCACCAATACTCCGTCCAACGCAATCTCAGGCATCCTTTAGATACACACGTGATCGAACGACTCTCCGTCATCGTCCCCGATGAACCAAACCCGTGAGCCGTCCAACTTCTAGACCTAAGATCTCGCTCGATACTCAACCAAATCAAGTGCGGTTTGTTCCTACACCTTCATCTACTCGAGACGAACACATCCATACGGTTTATACGGTACGAAATACAGTGAATACGTATGAATAATCATTTAATCTCAGTTTAGGGTTGAGGTTCAATACCTTTATCTGAGAGGGAAAACCTCAATCAGATGGTTGTAGTAGCTTTGAATGAGTCCAACGAACCTTCAGATGAAGTCTTGGGCTATGGTGAATTGCCTAGGTATGATTTCGACCAAGACCGATTTCAGGTGTTGATCAAAGTCTTTGTTATGGTGGTCTGGTGATGTGGCTTTTGTGGGGGATCTTCTTCTTCACTCAGGGGATGGTGTGGGTGAAGTTGATTTGGATTTGGTGGAGTTTTGAGGGGTTTCCTGTTTCGGGCTCAAGTTTAGGCTGAGAAATTGGCTCTGGTCAATGGGGAAGAGGGTTGGAAGATGGTTGGGTTGAACTCAAGAGGTATTGAAGAAGCTCTGGAAACAATTCGACAGAGTCTACCCAAAGAATTTGAACCTCTCCTCCTTTGACCGTGAGAGAGTGAGTTTAAATAGGGAGCTTAGAGGCTGCAATTGGGCTAACCAGTGGGTGGCTCTGGCTGCTTAAGTGGTGGTAAGAAAGGGGCAAAAATCCAATTGGAGTGAGCCAGCTTGGTTGGGTGTAATTTTGAATTTAACTCCTTGCTCCTCCTCGACCATGGTGTTTTCCGGTAGCCAAGGTGGCTAGCCGGCCAGGGTCAGGTCACCATTTGGTCAGGGGGATCAGGGCTTGGCTTTGGTGAAGTCAATTGGGGTCGGCCACGTGTAAAAGTTTTGGATTAAAGAGGAATGGGGGTGAACCTATTTTTTGGTCAATTTGGGTCAAAGCATGAATTTGGGTTGGGCTCAACCACCAAGGTTGGTTTGGGCTGAAGAGAAATCATTTGGCTCAACTTAATTAATGAGGAGAGGTCCCTATCCAAAGGATTTGGCTAAGCATGGGTTAGAGTGTGTCATTAAAAGGGTTAAAACCTTTTTAAGGGAGCTTGAAAGTGGCTCCTCCTTTTGCCATTAATAGCTTGGTGAGATGACAAAGGCTCATATGGCTCACCTATGACTTGGGGATGACTTCATGGCTTGTCCTTGGCTTGGTCAAATTGCATGAAAAAGGATTTTTGGATTTATGTGGTATTTTTGTGGAGTTTGTCATGATTTGGAATGACTTGATCATGGATTTAAAACTTAGGGAATGATTTTGATTAAATGGATGATGAGGGGAAATTTATCATGTGGGCTTTTGGGTAAATTTTGGGCTTTTGGAATTAAATGTGGTGGGCTTGGGCTTTTAAAAATGGGGGTGAATTTGGGCTAAAATTTAGGTTAATTAAATGTTTAATTTCGTGTAGGAAGATGTCATGAAGAATTTTGAAAGGACTTCAAGTGATTTTAAATTGAATTGGAAGACCAATTTGGTGGAAGCTGGACATAGGGTCAATTTGGGGATTTTGTGTTAAACTTGGGCTTGGGTGAAATTGAGCTTGCAATTGGGTCAAATTGGGTTTGTATTTGGTTTCAATTGGTATTAGAGATGTTGAATTTTGGTTTGGAATTGAAATTGGGCAAGATTGAGGTCAATTTGTTTGACACTGGGCTAATTTGGGGAAGTTGGGCCTTTAAGGATAATTTGGGGCTTTTGGTCAAAATGGGTCAAGTTGGCCAAATTGGGTCTATAGGAGGGGTTCAAATTGATTTTGGGGACAATTGAGATGATTTTGGAATTTTTGGGAATTTTTGAAATTTTTGGGTCATGAGAGACATTTTGGTAATTTTTGACAATTTTGGAGTATTTTGGGAATTTGGTGATTTTGTTCAATTTGGGTAGTGGGGAATGATTTGAAATGAGTTTTGGACAAATTTGGGTACTTTAAGTAATTTTGGGATTTTTTGCAAGAATTAGGGTTGTAGGAGTATTTTCGTAATTTTGATGGAAGTTTGGGTTAGAGTGGGTAGGTAAGCCATGAAGCCATTTTCAAGTCATGAGAACCATATGAAGACTTACTTTGGATGTTCAATATGCTGGTCCTAACCAATTTAGCCAGGGGCTAGGGGTTTGGGTGCACCTATATGAGCTTTCCAAAAGGAGTCAGGAGACCAAATCAAGTGCAAGTGGTCTTAGGATTTGGGGTGTTTGAGAAAGTGTAGTGCAAGCTAGCCTAACCAAGACCAGACCACTCAGAGTTAGTCCTAAGGCTTGACCATTCTATGGGGACTCTCCTTGAGCTCCATAATATTGACCCCACCTACTGATTGCTAGAGGTTAGGACCAACATGTAGAACTTCAAGTTGAGCAAAGAAGAGTTTATAATTTCTAATGGTGAGCGTTCATTTTCTAGTCTTCTAGGAATAGTCAACAGGAAAGTCGTATGGCTAGATCCTAGGCTACTAAGTAGGAAACTAGACCTCAACCAAAAGTCAGGTCAACAGCAGAGGCACAAAAGTTATGTCAAATTAAAACAATATCATCGATCACCTTGCTAATCTTCCAGAAATCATCGATCGGGTCATCAAGTATTTCAACAAATTGATTTTTGAGATAAGGCTAGCTTTATTAGAAAACATATAATGTCGGAGCATTTGGGCGACAAACTAAAACTAGGCAATGCTTCTCAATTGAAGGATAATTTATTTTTGAAGGGATTAGATGACAACTTAGATAATATTAGACATTTTCCTTATCCTCGTCATTTACTTAGGCTAACAAAGCTCCGAGGGAGTCGTCTAAAGCCACATTATGAAGAATTAAAGTTTAACCCGAGAACAGAGCTGCTAAAATAGGTGCCATCAAATACTGCTTGATGCTTTCAAAACCATGTTAACATTTATCGTCCCAAATAAATTTAACATCTTTCTTAGTCAATGTAAAAATATGACTGATACCTACTTGACAAATTAGATATAAAGTATCGTATATATACTAATTTTCTTTAGAGGATCGCGAGTCAAATTCTTCGAAGGCGACATCTAAGATAGCCTCAATCTTAAGAGGTTCAATTTCGATCCCACGATGTCAAACATTAAATCCTAAGAATTTTCTCGAGGTAACATGAAAGACGTACTTTAAGGGATTCATTTAAAAATTAAATTGTCGTAATTATTCAAAGATAATTCTCAGATCATATAAATGTTTGTCCTTTTGTCTGCTCTTAACGACTACGTCATTCACATAACACGACCTGATTGTAAATGAGTTCGTCGAATGTTGCACCAGCATTCTTAAGTCCCAAGGTCATTACTTTATAACGGTAAATCTCGATGGACATTCTAAAGGCAGTATTTTCTTTATCATATGAAAATCTCTTGATTTGATTGTATCCTGACGATCCATCAATAAATAAGAAGATTACATGCGATGATGCGATGATATCATTAATTATGGGATTGACAATGAAAATTCGTCTTTTGGATAGACTTTGTTGAGATCTTTAAAATCATTTTTCTTCAATTAATTACAATGAAGATTACATTATATTACAATGAAGATTACATTATGGGATTGACAATGAAGATTACATACTTTAATTTGACCATTTTTCTTTTTTATTGTAATTATATTGGCTAATCAAGTTGGGTATTTCACTTTACGGATAAAGCCGATATCTATTAATTTATTCACTTTAGCTATAATTTGTTGTTATATTTCCAGACGCATTCTTTTCGGAGTTTGCTTTACCGAAATTGCATTTTGGTCCAATCCAAGTTTGTGTATTGCAACTTTTGGAGCAAGCCCAGACATCTCATTGTAGTTCTAAGCGAAGCAATCTTTGTTTTCTTTCAATAGTTTGATCATTTCCTCTGCTTCTTTGTTAAGCAGTAAGGTAACAAATGTTGGTTTTGGTTTATCTTCTATCCCCAACTTGCTTATTTCAGTGCTTTGATCATTGACTTAATCTCCGCCTCTAGGTTTGGTGGTACATCTTCGATCAGAGGGCCTTCAAAACTATCGGATACTGTTGTGCATTCCATATTTGGTTCTTTAGTGACAATTAGATAAAATTCCGTATCATTTAGGGGCCCAACTGTACTGAATCCGACGCCTTCTTTCAAATTGAAGTTGTGTTTGTTATTCAACAGTTGTTCGAAGAGGCAGGATTCATTTTTTGACCACTGTTTTGACACAAAATCGCATTGAAAAAGCTTTTGAACACAAGGTGAATAACGTTCAATAGGAAGTTCCATTATATTTAAAAAACTGTTTTTCTCTAGTCTTACATTTGATTCAGAGCTAGAGGAAGAAGATCCAAGATGGAACCTAATTGGTTTTGCACTTACACCACGTATTTCTTTGACCACTAAACTTTCAATGTTGTTCGAAGAAATTGGGGTTAGTCATATTCCATATATCTGAATTGATCCTCTCGTACATTGACTTGTTATTTGTCTTATTCTTCTTCATCTTCAAGGGATATCTTAAATTGTGGCTTCTCTTGAGTTATATATATCGCTTGTTTCTTTTCTTTTTTTTTAAGAGCTTTTTCCCAAGTTAATGCTGATTATTAGAGCTTTCTTCTCTTCGATGATTGGGTTTCCTTTCCCTCCTCCTCGTCCCCGGCCTTGATCTTAGATGCGAGTTCTGGAGGAGTTTTCACCCTCTCATTGGACGTGATATTCTTTAATTTTTTTCCTCTTCTTTAATTTCTTCTTGCGTTTTCTCTTTATTTTTATCTTTTTCTTCTGCACTTGCTACTACCTCTCTGGAGAAGACTGTCTTCCTTGGCAGAGTGTAATAGGTAGCTTCGTGAATCTCAATTTTGTGTAATGAGAATGGTTGCAGATCTCCTTTAATGTAATATTATTGTCCATCGTAGCAATATTTGATGCATTGATGAAGTGAAGAAGAAACCATTTTATGTTCGTGCAACCTTGGTCGACCTAGTAGAGCATTGAAAGAAGTTTCAGAATATATATCATGGAATTTTTCCGTTGACATCAAATTGCCGATTTTCAGTAGGAAGGCGATCGAACCAATAGCTTCTTTTCTTTGTTGGTTGAAGCCACAAAACATCATCTTATCTGCTATTAGCCTGCGTGCATCAATGTCTAAATACGCTTGTGTCCGTAAGTTCATGATATTGATGGAGGCATTGGATCAACAAGTATCCTTGAGAGCATGAACTTGTCAACATTCACCGAGATATACGACGGACGATTGTGATCATCTCTACCGAACAATCGTTCATCATCTGTGAATGTCGTTTTAGATTGTTCTTTCAATGAGCAAGTCTCGTCTGAGGAAGTACCAACGAGCTGAGCTAAGCAAATTTCAGGATTTAACAGGGCTTTTATTAACGACTCACTCATTTCCTTGGAAAGGTTCAAGACATTGTAAATGCTCAATTTCGCAGATTGTTTTCTAAGATGAGCTAGAACATTATAATCCACTTTGTTATACAATTTCCTGGCTTTTTCTCTATCCGGCGTCTCTTTTATCAGCGGAATTGGCTCTTCGGGTATAACTATTTGTTTTCCTTTATCTTTAGGAGCTGTCCTTTGAGGTAGAACTCTTTCGCTCTTCTAAGTCACTTTATTATTAACGATTTCTTCTAATGATATTTCTGAGTCTCACAATTCCAACTAATAGTTATCAGTGCTTCCTAAAACTTGATTACCTAATTCCTTAAGATATCTATGTCGTTATCATTATTGTTGGAGTTTTTGTTGCTATCGCTTTGATTGCCGTCATTATTGCTGTTGTTATTTCTATCATTGTCATACCCATTGAGATCTTGTATGATTTGAGAATTGTTGTTTTGACCATAATCGGATTAATTGTTTTCCAGCACGTCCTTGTTACAGATAGATAAAACATAACCAAATCCGTGACTCTTAATATTAAGAAACCCCTGAGGGACGAATAAAAAATCATACAGAGTTAATGTATTGAGGAATTTCTACCCCAAATTCGAGACAATCAATCTAGACGCATGGATAAGAGGAACAAGAGAAATAAGAGGAATAACAACCCCTACTTTACTCGAATCTTCAATCTTCTTTGTCTTGGCCTTCTTGCTCTTCGGGTGTGAATGACCATCTTCAACTGTAATCGCTAGTATCGACTGCAGAGGCTGTCTTTTGAGTTGCTTGGATTTTATTAAGAATCTTCTTTGAGGATTTTGTCCACGACATACTCCATTAATCTTTATTCTTATAAGGATTGATAGGAATGTCTTCATCGACAAAAATTACGTTAACTGAACATTTTTTCAGATTCTTTCAAGTATTCTTTTGAGATGAATATATTTCTTATATTGAATTTGTGCTCTAGCCAATCTTTGAAGATAAAGCAATCTTCAATTGCTTAATTGACCATCCTGTTGCAAGGATAGTATTTGGGATGATCCTTCATTTCAATCTCTTCCGGCCTTTTCACCTCAGGCAACTTGAATTTTGGCTTCTTCAGCAAGTTGCAAAACTTCTTGGCTATAACCTCTGTTTTAAAAGGATATTCCTTATTCAAACGACCGGACATTATTTTCTTCTCTGACAAAGGGAGCATTTGTTGAAATGACTTTGAAAGTGTTATGGTTGCGGTTGCGAGAGTCACTGTGGCTGAGACGGATGGAAATCCTGTCGCTGTCTCTTTTGTTCAGGTTGAATTTACATTAATTGTTTTCTTTTATCGACTATCGAGGCGTTCCCTGACTTTTTTCGAACATATTTGTTCACTTCGACTTCTAGGGTTTAGGGTTAACCCTTCTCTATTTTCTCGGTGAAATTAAGTTGCTTTGGTTCTTCCTGCAGGCTTACTGCTTTGCTGAGCAGTTTTCCAAATGTTTTTATTGTAAATTCTTTGAGCATGGAGGCTACAGGTGAATGGATGCTCCTAAGAAGAATTTTAATGGTGTGCTGCTCTTGAAGTTGCTTCTTGCACTTCATATGGAGGTCCTTCATCAAAAGATGTAGTCTACTAGAGTTTCTCCCGACTTTTGTTTCATCACCACTAGGTCACCAATGGTGATGTGATGCTGAACTCCAGTGAAACATTGAATGAAGTGTAATAATCAATTTTTAAGAAATCAGATGAAAATTTTGACGACTTAAATTGTACCCTAATTTTCGCACCTCTCGAATTTCAATCGAAATAATTTTCTAAAATTCTTCACAAAAAATCAATTAATTTCATATAAAAAATTATATGCTAATTATCAATAGATTGTAAGAAATAAAATTTTGAAGCTACAAGTTCAATTAACTTGATTAAACATAATAAAATTATTAATCTTGCATGGCTACTATTCACAACCGAATCTCATGTATTTTATTTCCTCTGCGTGGTCATATAGGGCTCAAAAGCTTCACATTCTTTGCTCCCCTCCTGATTTTCCTTCTCACTGACTCTCAGGTTTGCTCGACAGAAGCTCCTGTGAGGAGACGCGATCATAGCTAGCCGCAGACGCGAGCGACACTTGGCAAGCCACGACCCACTCCCCTCTCCCTATTTCTTCACCTCTCTTCCCCGCTCTCTCTCTTTGTTCCTTTCTCGCGCGGTAGAAGCAGGCCGAAGGGGGGGGGGGTGCGACCCTTGTTACTGTGCACCGACCGCAATCAGGCGAGCTGTGTGGCACTTGGTAAGGCTGCAACTCAAGATTTAGGGCTCCAAGATAAATTCTGTAAGTGTGAATCCTTATTTCACACTATTTAAGACATTCCTTTTCTTGCACTTTTATTTTGAGTTTTGCCTCATTTTATGTGTTTTTTTCCTTTTCAGTAGTCGTTGGATGCGCCAATTTTGTATCGAAAGCGTCCAATGTCTTTTGCGAGCTTCGAAAAGAGTTCTAGCATGATATCAACTTAGAAGTGTGGTTGGAAGTGATATAAAGTAAATTTGGAAGCTGTGGAAAATGATTGGTTGCCAAGAAAGCCGTTTAAGTTATTTTTTAGCAAATCATTTATATTTTTGGTTAAATTACTTTATTAGCTAAAGTTAAATTGGAATTATAAGTTGTTTATCTGGACGACAGTGGCTCGAGGCGAGTGGAGACATTCATTGTAAAACGATCCTATAAATTTCAAATAAATTAATCTTAAGTTATGAAGATTAATTTGATTAACAAAAATTACTTGAGTCTTAAATTTTAATATTATGTTTTATTGATTATTAATCTCAATATAAAAGTCACACCGCAACCTCAAGCTAACTGTCGAAGATTAAGATTTTAGCGTAACAATTGAGGTGAGCGATTGCATTTCTAAATTTCAGTAATATTCTTTTTCAGATTGTATTGACTCCATGTATGCCCTAATTTAATTAAATTCTTTAGTTTGTTAGAAAATATATGCATGATAAGTATAATAAGAAAATATGTGTATGCATGAAAGATATGCACGAGATGAATGATATTTAGATAGACATTTTATGTAAGATAAACATATAAGATAGAAATGTAAGAAAAATATGCATGATATAAGAGATATGCCTGAGATAGATGTAAGTAAGAGATGTATGAGATTGATATATAAATGATATGAAAGTTATGTCTGATGAATAGTTGCACAACATAATAAGTATGCATGTTAGTCAATGCATAAAAATGTCTCAGAAGAATGTATGTTATGCAAAATGAAATAATTTATATATGAATGTTTGTATGTGCATTTTCAGAGAATGATTTCACCCCCTAATGGTATAGACAAGGGACACCAGTGTACCCGTGCTTGTAGAGTTTTTCTACCATCCAAACAATGATGATTGTTATTTCACTAACCATTGTGCCGACGGGATAATATTGGCCGAGGGCGAGTAGATCGGAGCTTATCTCTCCGGACAATTGTAATGTTTACATTGCGAATCGCTGTGTTGACAAGGTGATATCAGTCAGGGGCAGGTAAGTTCCTTTCTACCCTAGACAATTACGATGTGTAGATTGCTAACCGCTGTTCAAACGGGAGTAGACGGGGCAATATCGACCAAAGATGTGTTAGTTTTGTTGATGATGATCCTCACAGACAAATGTATATGTATAATATTAAATTAAAGTAAAGTTAAAATAATTGCTTATAGTATATTGAGTATGTTCATTTAGAAAAAAGATTAATAATACATGCATTGGTATATATCAGATCACTTATAAGTATATATCTCAGATTGCTTATAAACTTATATCAGATTGCCTATAATCAGATTTTTAATAAATAAATATGAAAGACCAACATATTATACGATTTCTTATAGACATACATACATATTATAGTCTTTTTCTTGAATTACTATAGTTTAGAAGTGTGATTATTCCTGAGTTATCCTTAGATAATTTATTATGTTGCTTTAATATTTTTTTAGATTTTAAACACTTGAACAAGATGAATAGAAAATGACAAAATGTGTATAGAAGATGAGAACAACGAATCGAAAAGTATAAATTTCTATTTGTTAATTTTAATTGCTTTCTTTAATGGCTCTTTCATGTATTATTTGAATATTAAATTGTTAATGATATAATTAAAATATAAATTAATTGATTTTTACTCTCCGACTGTCCGTTCCCGTCTTGGTTAACTCTAAGTCTCGAGCCTGGTCGTGACATAAGAGATTCTCCAAATCGGTGAAGGTCCTTACCCGTTCGAAAGCTCGGCGTAACAGTCAAAAGTGACACTAGATACCCTCGGTCTCGGTCGAGCATGAGTGACGGTAATTGTAGTGGAATTGGCTGTTCGAGCTTCCAAGAGAAGCTAGGTCAAAATTTGTGCAATTTCTTTTTTCTTGGTTGTCTTCTTAGCAGATTCACGGTGCCTATGTGTTGGTTTCTTTTTATTCAAGATTTCTTTTTTCATTTACGGTACACTGCACATCTTATGCAAAATCTGAGCGACTGAACAACTTTCTTTTCGAGCGAATCTTTCAAATACATCATAGGCCTTTGATAGTGTTGAGCTTTTGTTTTCTCTTGTTTTTGGTGGAAAGGTCGGGATGGACTAGCAGCAATCTGGTAGATGTTGTCCTCTCCATGGGTAGCTCACAATGGGTGAAATCTACTGTCTCTGGAGAGAAGTGGTCTTGAAGAGTCCTTTTCCTTCATCAGCCTCAACTTTCTTGGGCTCAATGGTTTTCATCGACTTATCTTTCTTGAACTTTGGGGTGGTTCGATTT
>JXCR01120192.1:7215-86213 GCA_002079205.1 Phalaenopsis hybrid cultivar | reverse complement strand
TATATATATATATATATATTAAAGTGATATTTTGTATTGTTTGTGTAAAATTGATGTTAGCTGATCACTTTATTATGATGTTTGATGCTTAAAAAAGCTAATTAAATGCTGGTGTGACTTTGAAACGATCAAAATTACAAAAAAATTAAAGATTTTATTCGGGACCCTGAAAATTGAGCTGGCGCCGACGACGCCCATTTACAGAGAGTTTTGGCTCGCAACTTAAGTAGAGCGCCGACAACGCCCAAAACCTGAAATGCCCATATTAGACTTAAAATCGCTAATTAACCCAGGGACCCACCATTTTCACCCCTTCTGCTAGCCATGATATTTCTTCTACCTCCAGGACCTATACTCTTTCTGATGTTATGGAGCTGTTGATGATACAACAAGGTGACATTGAGAGACTGCACAATTGGATTACTGGATTGGAAGCAAGAAATGATAATAATGACAAGCACACAAGGTAAAGGGTTGAGTACGCTATAACTTACCATGATGCTCAGGTTAGATTCATGAGGGGAGCCTCTGGTGTGATCTTTCCTAGTTGTCCCCTCTATACTCTGTACCAACCAGATGAAGAACCAGAAAATGCAGGAGATGATGATTGGTAGAGTAGTGTGTTCGTAGTTTATTTTAGATCTGTGATCTTAAGTATTTGTAATATGTTTTAATATGATTGTACTGTGTTAAAAATATAATGTGATTGTGATGAATGAATGTTTGTTTGTTTGTTCCTTTAGTTTGAAATTGAAATAGTTATATATTTATGGTAAATGTTTAAAGTTTATGTTTTAAATTTTTCTTTACCCTGCAAATCTCTAATATATTATGTGTAGAAAAGCTTCTAATTGTTTCAAGCCTGCTAAGTAAAATTTTTTATTAATGCCTCCACAACTTCAAATTATTAAAAGCCCACTACAAAAGATTCAATTTCTTTTGTCTTTTTACCTCTACTATTGTGTTTAATGAAAAACTTAAGTTTGAGGGAGGAAAAATTAACTTTTAGTTATCCTCAATAAAAATATTTTTTTCTTTCAAAATTAATTTTAATATGATTTCCGATATTAGAACTTAACTTTAAATAACTAATTTTTTTATTTTATTTAAATACCTTAGAAGGATTAAGCGAAAATTTTTATTGATGAAGGTTAACTTTATAGGCCAAGATATTTAGTATAAGAGGATTAGACTATAGTTGATTATTTAAAGTAAAAGAAAACTGTATTTTTGAAATATTAAGAGTCTTAGAAGTTTATATGAAAGGAAAAAAAATTGAGACTCTACGATGAATCACTTAAAAGCTAATATACATTTATAAAGTAAAGGAATGCCACCAGTTTCTACTTTAGGGAGAGAATAGTGAAGAAATTATTAAAGGCTATCCAGATATAATAATTTTCACATAAAAAGAAAAGAAATAATTAAAAAGCAATCCCTCAAGAAAAAAAAAGAAAAAAAAAGGATTGAAAATCAATCCATATATAGAAAAAAAAATGTATGTGAGGAGAAGCATGAGGAGATGCCTAATCAAAAATTGACTTCACTAGAATTAACTTAAAGGAAAGAATTTAATTACATTTCTGAATTTATATTCAAAGTATTAACATCCTTAATAGAGTTCTCATGGACTTCTTTTTCATATTATTTTTCCAAGTGCCCTTATTGTGACAAATTATAATTATTCTTGAAATGAATATGAGACTAGAATTCTTAGATTCGATGACTAGGTGGTCTTACACCTATAATTTTGACTTAAATTATTAAAATTTTTTTTGAAAGTCTTCCTATTGTATTCATTTAAATAAAAAAAAATGGTATTTTTAAAGTAAAGTTCACTATCATGAATCATATTTTTATGTAGTAGAAGAATTACTTGAGGATAATTAATCGTTAAGTTTGGGGGATTTTGACACAAAAAAAATATGTTGAATTTTTCATATGTATTTTTACTCATTTTTGGTGATATTTTACTTTAAAGGAATGTATTTTTCATGCTTTGTTGTAGGTGTGATGATTTAAGTCATTTGGAGCAAAAGAAACAAAAAAGGATCAAATTTGGAACGAAAAGAAGCAAGTTAGACAAATCTGCCTACTGGCACCGACGACGCCTTATCTAGCACCGATAATACCTTATTCAGCGCCCAATTTCAGAGAGTTCTGAACATTTGAAGCGATAGAGCGTCGAAAACACCCTATCCAGTGCCGAAGGCGGCCAATGTCAGTTTGAGCCCGAAATTTGTTCTAAAAGAATTTAAAGTGTTTTGGTGCCCTAGTTCGGTGGTGTGAGTCTTGTGGGGAGTGTTTTGTCTTATTTGGAGAGTGTTGTGAGAGTCTTGTGAAGCATTCCTGTCTAAGGAGTGTAGGAGGAGAAGGAGAGTGAGAGATTACTTCTTCCTTAGTTATCTAAAGAGGGAATTGTGTGTTATTGTAAAGAGAAGAGAATTCAAAGGAACTTCAAGAGATTTTCTTGGGGAAGAAATACAGATAAGTTGTATGTACTTCTTATTGTTTGTATGACGTTGCTTTTATATATAAAATCCTTATTTTGTCCTATCTTCTTCATGAATTCTGAGTAGATTTGTGTCTTTCTCCTTGCAATAAGATATGGTGAAGTGATGATTTAGATTAGATGTGTCGAATTAATGCTATAATGTTGTGATGATTTTACAGTTCGTGCTTCATTTACTTTTTGATCTGGCCAATTGAATTCTTAAAACTTGTTATGAAACATACAATCTGGAACAACTATGTATTCTATAACAAAAGTGAGGATCACATTCAAATTCGATGGATGGTGAAGTTCATGGGGTTGAATGCAAATAAATAGAGAAATATATTTTATTGGGCGTAGAATTGGAGATTTTAGAGTGACAGATTAAAATCTCCAATTCAATTCTAGTGGAAGCGAGAGTTAGCAGTCAGGAGAAGGGAAGTGGGAGCTCTGGAATGAGAGCCAGTATCCTCCCAGCCTAACCATAGATTTATGGATTAAACCCAGGATTAACTAATGTTCTTTATAACACTCAGAAGAGGGTAAAGAATATGTATGCTCCTATTTGCCATAATACAAGGTCTTTACTAACCTTTATCTTTCACTCACATTCTCTTAAATAAATGTCTTTCAATGCATTATTTGAGTCTTCTCTATTTAAGTGTATTTTCATGCTCATTAACTATAACCCACGTTTTCACCAAGAGTTACTTCAAGCACGCCTTTGAAATTCATCCAAAATTCCTTAAATTATCATCATTAACTACCTAGTGCATAATCGCGAGGTCTTTGATGCTTAGGCGCGACCTTATCTGTCTATTGGCACTTAAGCGTTAGTTCTGAGCACTTAGACGCCATAGTTCATTTTCACACCTTCTTCATTTTTGCTCCAAATTTGATCCTTTTTCACTCATTTCACCATATTTAATCTCTTTAATTGTACCTAAAAGAAACACACACAAATACCTTTTATTAAAGTGCAATAAAAAATAAGTATAAAAATGTGGACATAAATGTTATATATTTTAGGTGTATCAAAATCCTCCAAACTTAAAACATTATTTGTCCTCAAATGACACTCCAATCTTTTAAAACCAAAATAAGCAGATTATACAAATGAGTTTCTTTAGGATATTCTAAAATTTTATTCTAGAAATATAATAGTCAAATTTAGAAAAAAAAATTTAGTAAATGAGACCAACTTAGACTTTAGAAATTTTAATATGAAGAAGTATGAAAATATGAGTTTCTATCTAGTTCAGAGATACTTGTAGAGTTACCAAATATAGGGTTTAGGGATTCTATCTCCCAACTTAAAATTTTTATTAAGAATAATTATACTTACTATATTATGTCCTTAAGCTTAAGTGTTTCTCAAGTTTTATACTTTAAAAAGATCAGATGTGAAACCAAGTTTTGATTAAACACTAATTGATACACCAAAATAATATGCTATTTTAAGTATACATTTTATACTTATTTTTAGTGATATTGCACTTTAAAGAAGAGTATTTTCATGTTTTTTTTACAGGTATATTAATTTTAGGCTTTTAAAATAAAAGTAGCAACAATGACAAAATTTGGAGACAAAATAACAAATTTTGAGATTCTGGCACCTGAAGCGCCATTTTACAGAGAATTGAAGCCTGAAGCACCAGAACTAGTGCATGAATTGCCATTTTATAGAGAGCTAGCACCTTAAGTGCCAGATTTGGCGTATGAAGCACAAAAACCAAGAACAGTGCAATCTTAAGCAAATTGGCACCTGAAGTGCCAGAACCAGTGCCCGAGGCGCCATAAATGACTTTTTACGAATTAAGATGGTTAGGGACAAATTTTGCATGAATTTTGAAGGGGCCACTTGTTCTAAATGACCCATGAAGTGATTCAATGCATCTAGACACTTTGGAAGGTTCTTTTGTGAAGGGATATATCTCATGGATCAATAAACATGTCTTTTGGAATTCAAAAAAGTTGACTTTTGGATAGAATTTTAGAGGGAATTTTGAATTCTTTTTGGAGGGAGAAAACCTTTAATAAAAGAGAGGGAAGCCTAGGGCATCAAAGGGGGGCTGAAGAGGGGCGTGAGAGAGAGTTTAAAGAAGGTAAGAGAGAGAGAGATAAAGTAGAGACTTGGAGATTTTCTTTAAGGATTGTAAGAGGAGAGAGAGGATGTAAGAGATTTCTTCTTCATTACTCTTCTAAGAGATAATTGAGAGTGCTTGTGAAGAGGGAAAGTGCTTGAAGAGAACTTCTAGGGTTTGCTTGGGAGGGATTGTGAGATAAGTTGTGTCTTTTACTTTTTTTTTATTTTTATAAACTTGTTTTTATATATGAAATCCATGTTCTATTGTTTCCTTCTCACTAATTATGAGTAGTATTCTTTATCCTTCTCCCTACTCTGAGATATGATTTTGTGAAGAATTGATTTTATTTTATACGATTTAAATGTCAATAATTAATGATGATTTGAACTCTGATCTTTATTTACTTTTCGATCTATCCAATTAAAATGTTAAAATGTGTTAAGAAATATATGTTTCAAAAGGGCTATAATTTCTACAACATAGTTAGAATCATATTTGACTTTATGGGAGAGGATGTCATCCATGGAGTTGAGTGCAAATAAATAGAGAAACATATTTTGTCGGATGCATAATTGGAGATTTTAAGATGATAGATTAAAATTCCCAATTTGGTCTAGTTGATTAGAAACTAATGCAAGATTGTTAGCCCTCAGGTGAGGGAGTATTGGGAGCTCTGGAGTGGCAGCTGGAATCCTCCCAGCCTAAACATGGAGTTAGGGACCAAACTCTAGATTAATCAATATTCTTTATGCACTTGGAAGATAGTGAAGAATAAGATTGCTCTTATTTGACACAAAATAATATTATATATTTTCAAATGATTTTAATTTCTTCACAATTCATATACTCATTGTAAATGTTAATGATGCTTTCGTAAATTTGAACTCTCCATCACAAAAAGTTTGTTTAGTTTTTGTAAGTTCACTTTTGAAAGTTTAGCAATTAGTTTAGTTAACTTAGTTCTTTTAACAACAATTTATTTAGCATTTACTTTAATTCTTTAGATTGAAATTTAGTACTTAAATTTTTTAATTTAAATTATGATTTACATTATAATTATAAGAATTGATTTATAAGCATTTTAAATTTTTTTGTGTGATCGATATCTAGGACTTCATTAGAGTCATTTATTACTTGAGCGATACGTATACTTACATTATTATTAGGGGATTTGACAGTTTAAATGTTTTAAAAAATAAAATTAATTTACTAAAGTTATTTTTGTTGGGTTTACATTGCATATTTATTATTATTACTATCATGTGTATTTTGTAATATTGAAAAATATTTGAAAAAATAACACACATAAATCTGACCTGCATTAAGTTTTTGGCGCCGTTGCTGGGGAAGTACCGTAAAGTGTTGGTAAATTAATTTATAATTTAAATAATTTTATTTTAACTAAGAAAAAAAAATTTATGTAGTTTAATTTGAATATTTTCATATTTTAGTGTGTTTGGTTAATTTAATTGTCTATTGTGTTTGTTTATGCTTAGTTTAAGACCTAAAGATTTAGTACCTTACAATTTGGAGTTTGAAAGAACTATTAGAAAAATTTGAAAACAACAAAAGGAGATAAATCATTTTAGCAAAATGGCTTGCAACTCAAGTAATGCTGGAAATGAAAATGAACATTATCAAAGACCTTTAAGAGATTATGTTAATCCTACAAGAGATGAAATTCATTTGAGTATACAAAAACCTGCTGTAGCTGTCAATTCACTTGATGTTAAAACTTGCTATTTATCTAAATGGTTCAAAATAATCAGTTTGGGGAACACCAACTGAAGATCCTAACTTACACCTTTAAGGGAACACTAACTGATGATCCTAACTCACTCCTTACTAGTTTTTTTCAATTGTGTGCTGCATTTAAATATGATGGAGTGTCGAATGATGTCGTCAGACACTTTTTCCTTTTTCACTAAGGGATAAAGTTAAGATGTGGTTAAACTCATTAGCACCTGGATCTATCTAAACTTGGGGAGGTTTATCATAAAAAATTATCTAAATATTTCTAGCCTTAAAAAACTGCCAAACTTAAAAATGATATTACATCTTTTTTTCAGTTTGAAGGGGAATTAATTTATGAAGCCTGCGAAGATTTAAAGATCTCTTTAGGAAGTTTCCACACCATGTATTTCCAGATTAGTTAATAATTCAAATTTTTTTTAATGGATTGGTTGGATCCCTTAGATAAATAATTGACGCTGCTGCTGGTGGATCATTAATGTCAAAACCATATGATGAATCATATTCTTTAATTAAAGAGATGACTACTAATAATTTTTAATGGCTCTCTGAAAAGGTAAATCCAAAAAGATTAGCTAGTATTCATGATTATGATGCGATATCTATGTTGGCTACCCAAATAGTTGCTATGTCAAAGAAGATAGATCAATATGAAATGAATTATTATCAGACACCACCTGTGCTTGAGGAAAACTCATTGGGACTAATGATAGAATCTTAATCTCCTTATGAGATCTTAAATACAATAAACAATTGTTCTAATAATCCTTATGGTAATCATTATAACCCTGTTTGGAAGAATCATCCAAATTTTAGTTGGGGTAACAATAACTTTAATGCTGCAAATCTGTAATAGGGAGACAACGCTGCAAACCCATTGGGAAACTCCAACATTCAAGGAAATCCAACTTTTAAACCATATTACACTTCAAAATTTAATAATTTGGAGAGTAAGGAAAAGAAGTTGTCAATGGAAGAATTAATATTGCAAATGGGAAGTCAATTACAAAGTCAAGAAGCTATAATTAGAAATATGGAAAATCAATTGGGTTATATTGCTACTGCAACGTTCCTGGAGGTCTATTGCTAAGTGCAGTATATATATATTGCACTGCAATAGGGAGACAATTTNATTAATACTTTATATATATATATATATATATATATATATATATATATATATATATATGTTCATATTTTTTTATGGATTCCTTGTATTTGAGAAACTTGAAATTAAGAATGTATTTAAAAACATTTTTACTTACCTAATTTTATGGAAGATTTGAGAATTCATTGGACTGAAATTGAAATGGCAAAAATTTTGGAACTTGCGCCTGAGGCGTCGATACACCTAAAATATATAGTATTTTTATACGCATTTTTGTATCTATTTTTGAGATATTGCACTTTAATGAAAGGTATTTATGTGTTTTACTTTCAGGTACAATCAAATGGATGAAAAATGCTAAAAGAGTGAAAAATGGTCAAATTTGGAGCAAAAATGAAGAACTGTGCAAAAATGAACTGAGGCGCAGAGAGATGCGCCTAAGCTCTAGGTACCCCACGCTTAAGCGCCAGAAGTAGTTATGTGATGATTTATTAAATTTGAACAAATTTTTGAAGAGGTGTTTGAAGCAACCCTTGGTAAAAATGTAGGAAATATCCCAGGACACGAAAAATCATTCAATTGGCTTTTAAGGAGGCAACTTCTAGAAGATTCATTGAATGGAGACACCTTTTTGAAGTGACACCAAGGCACCCCTTGAATTTTTATAAGAAAAGACTTAGATTATCCAAGAGAAGAGGTCAGCCAACCATCAGCCATCATTCATCCAAGTATCCACCGCCGTTGCCGTCCATCGCCGCCAACCATTTTCTTTTTATTTTGAGTGTTAGTTTGTATTGTGAGTGAAGGAAGAGAATTCACAGGAATTTCAAGACACTTGGTGGAGAAGATTTGAGATAAGTGTTTATCCTCAAGACTACACTTGGTTTTATTCTAGATTTCTTGTTTATGTGCATGATTTCTACTTTTAAACTCATGTGTGGTTATGTTTTCTCCATGGATTCTAAGTAGTTTTCTTTATCTTTTTTCTTAAAATGATTAGTGACTAAGTGTTTAAAGGATGTTGTGTGAAGTATTAGACTACAATGTTGGAAGAAGTTGTGATGATTTGAAACCTTGCACTTTATTTACTTCTTGATTTAGTCAATTAAGATGTTAATACATGTTGTGGGAACATGTAAGATTCGAGATGGTATTGTCTTACTCAACAAATGGTTAGAATCACATATTAATTTCATGAATGAGAATGTAGTTCATGGGGTTGAGTGCATATAAATAAGGAAATAAATTTTCAAGGGTATAGAATTAGAGGACTTTAGAGTGACAGGCTAAAGCGCCCAAATTGATTTATAGCTTTAAGTTTTGATACGAGATGTTAGCCCCCAGGTTGAAGGAGAAGAGGGAACTCTAGAGTAATAGTTGGTATCTTCCCTACCTAACTGGTCTTCAAGACTATTCAAACTATAGATTAGCCAATGTTCTTTATAGCATCTATAGTAATGGTAAAGAGTATAATTGCTTCTATTTGACATAGCACATTTAACATACTTCTACAACAAATTTTCTATACTTATTATTGATTCATGATAAGGAAAAAGATATTTTATTTATATAGCCTTCATCTTACAAGTATTTAGTTAAGTTAATTTGTTGCTTACTTTATTTTCATAAACCAAAAATTACAAAAAGAATCAAATTTTGATTCCTATTATAACATCTTAAGTTTAATTAAGAATATTTTGTTAAGTAGATTTTTGTCATCTAAAATTTCTAAATTTCTAAAGTGCATATTGTTATTTTCCCAATGGGTTTGATATTCGGGACTTAACCAAAAAGTCCTATATTACTTGATAACAATACGTATACTTGCGTAGTATCCCATATTTAAATATTATAATTATTTTCTTGTGTGCTGCACAGTGAAAGATTTACCTAGATTTTGCTTTGGATCAAGTTTTTGACTTTGTTGCAAATTGAGAATCACTATTAAGGAGATTAAACATATATTTTACATCTATTTTACATATATTTGTACTCAACCATATGGATTACATTCTCATCCATACAATCTGATGTGTTTCTACCACTAGTTGATTGATACAATACCATCAAGGATCTTACATGTTCTCATAACAAATTTTAACATCTCAATTGGTCAAATCAAGAAGTAAATGAAGTACAAGGATTAAATCATTACAACTTATTCTAGCATTATAGATCAATACTTCAGATAACTTCCATCCAACCCTTAATTGCTTATCATTTTAAGGAAAAAGATAAAGAAAACTACTCAAAATTCATGGAGAAAACACAATAACAATTAAGTTTAAAGTAGAAATCATATAAAAACATAAGAAGTCTAAATTAAATTTATCTCAAATTCCTCTCCACAAAACTCTTGAAATTCTTTTGAATCTCTTCCTTTCTATTACAATACTTTCTACTAACACAATTATAACTCCTCCCTTTCAACTCTCTAAGAGTATCCTAATTATTTTATGATAGGGGTGGTAGAAAGAATTCTCAAAGAGAGGGGGGCGGCGGCCTCTTCAATTCAATCTAAGTTCTTCTTTTATAAGTTACCAAAAGGTGTTTTGGTGTCTCTTAAAAAATGAGTCCACATTCAATGAATCTTCCAAGAGTTATCTCCTTTCAATAAACATTTGAATGTATTTTCGTGCCCATTAACCATAATCCACATTTTCAGTAAGAGTTACTTCAACACCCCTTAAAAAATTCATCCAAATTCATTGAATTTCAAATAACTACCTATAGCGTGTACGCACGAGGTCCTCAGTGCTTAGGCACAACCTTCTCTGTTCTCTTGGCGTTTAAGCTCCAGTCATGCCGAGGGTATTTTTGTAATTTTAGCCATTTTGGGAGTATTTTGGTAAATTTAGAATTTTTGGGTAACTTGGGTATTTTCAAAAGGTTTGAAATAACTTTTGAACAAATTTGAGTATTTTTGGGTGAATTTAGGGTTTTAAGGGTATTTAAGTAATCTGGGAGGATTTAGATGCAAAAGGCCAAGTTGAATATTTTGGTAGGGTTGGGGTACCAACTACCATATATGAGCTATGGACCAATGGAAACCCCATTTGAGTCTTCTATACACCGGTCTTAGCTAATCCATAGCCTAGGGCCAGTGGGTTTAGGGGACCATCTACATGAGTCTCCCGAAAGATCAAAAGATCAAAGTCAAGAAATTTTGGGTTTAGGGTTGTGAGTGATTGTGAGTGAAAGTGAGTGTCTTAGCTTCATAACAACACCCAGAGCCAAGGTCAGGCAGTCATAGAGGGACTCTCCTTGAGCTCCCTTATAGTAACCCCACCTAATAAGTGCTAGAGTTTAGGACCAATATGTGACACTTCAAGTTGAGCAAGAAGAGGGTAGAATTTCTAATGGTGAGGGTTCCTTTTCTAGTTTATAGGAATAGTCAATAGAAAAGTCCTATGACTAGAGCCTAGGTTACTAAAGAGGGAAAACTAAACCTCAACCAAAGTGAGGTCAACAATCAACATCCCATTTTTTTCCTACCATGAGGAATATTTACAACGTCCCATGTATGGTTCTACTGAAGGGATTTCATCCCATCCATTACTTCAAATTTCCAGGACAGATCTGCTAGTACAACCTTAATAGTAACTGAGACATGATTATCCGCTAGATTAATAACAAATACTTTGTAGTTTGGCGATAGACTGCAAAAAGAGACATATTTTTCTTTGGAATAGAGAGAGCATGCTTGATTGCATACCTTAAATTGGGGTACTCATCTCCTCATTTGGAGTAGGAGTAGTTAGAGCTATCAATTTGGCTTGTTGTTCGTGAACATCTCGTGTTTGGCTCCTTAAGCAGCTCATGTTCAATTCGTTCGTTAAGCCTAACGAGTCGAACATGAACAAATTTTTAAGCTCGAAATGTAAACGAGCTGAACACAAACAACACTTTGTTCACTCGTGTTCGGCTCTAAATGGCTCGAAAAAAAATATTTAACNGTTATTGTATCCTCAAATTTAAATGATTTACAAGAACAAAAATTATTGGATACATTAAAAAGATGCAGAAAACCTTTTGGTTGAACTTTAGCTGATATTAAAGAAATTAGTCCTTCGAATTGTATGCATAGAATTTTATTAGATGAACAAAATAAACATAGAACTGATCCACAAAGGAGATTAAATCTAATAATGAAAGAAGTAGTAAAGAAGGAAATTTTAAAATGGTTAGATGTTGGAATTATATATCTGATTTCAGACAGTGCTTGGGTAAGTCCAATTCATTGTGTTCCTAAGAAAGAAGGAGTGACCATTGACGCGAATGAAAGAAATGAGATAGTACCAACAAGACAAGTCACTGGTTGACAAGTTTGTATTGATTATAGAAAATTAAATACCGCCACTAGGAAAGATCACTTTCCTTTACCTTTTTTAGATCAAATGTTAGATAGATTGCTTGGCACAAATATTATTGCTTTTTGGATGGATATACTGGCTATCACCAAATCCCTATTGCTCCTGAGGATTAAGAAAATACCACATTTACTAGCCCATATGAAACTTTCACTTTTCAAAGAATGCCCTTTGGATTATATAGTGCACCTGTAATGTTTCAAAGATGTATGATGTCAATTTTTAGCAATTCGATTGATAATGGAATAGAAGTTTTTATGGATGTTTTTCTATATTTGAAACTTCATTTTACACATGTTTAAATAGTTTAGAAAAAGTTTTAGAGTTATGCAAAAAACAAATTTAGTCTTAAATTGGGAAAAATGTTAATTTATGGTTGTAGGAGGAATTGTACTTGGGTATATAATTTATGAACAAGATATGGAAGTAGACCTTGGAAAAATTCAAATTATCAAAAAATTATCACCTTCTACTATAGTGAGAGGGGTTAGAAGTTTTCTAGGATATTTTGGTTTTTACAGGCGATATATTAAAAAATTTTCAAAAAACCACTAAGCCTCTGTGCCAACTTTTAGAAAAAGATATGAAATTTGATTTTAATGAAGAATGTTTAAAGCTTTTGAATTATTAAAAAAAAAAATTAATCACTGCTTCTATAACAGTTTCACTTGAATGTGAGAAACCGTTTGAACTAATGTGTGATACTAGTGATTATGCAATTAGAGCTGTTTTAGGGCAAATNCAACTTTTAGAAAAAGATATGAAATTTGATTTTAATGAAGAATGTTTAAAGCTTTTGAATTATTAAAAAAAATTAATCACTGCTCCTATAACAGTTTCACTTGATTGTGAGAAACCGTTTGAACTAATGTGTGATACTAGTGATTATGCGATTAGAGCTGTTTTCGGGCAAAGNTTTTCTAAATTTTAGTTTAACGAGCCAATTTCGAGCCGAACACGAACACAAATATTTAAATCGAGCCGAACATGAACACACTATTCACGAGCCGATTTTAAACATGAGTCGATTTCGAGCACGAGCTATTTCAAACGAGCGGAACACGAGCTAAGCCTGAGCTCGCTGAAGCTTGGCTCTTTTACAGCCCTAGGAGTAGTGTTAGGGATGTCGTTAGGAGTGGATTCAAGATCATGTAAGGAGATAGTGGTCTCCAAAGAAGGGACATCGGGATGAGTGCACCGAGTGTAGACACGAAGAGTGGGAGAAAGAGATGGTAGAACACCAGCAAATAAAGATTCCTTGATGGCAGTAACAATAGGGGGAACATCCATAAAAGTTGGATAAAAAATATTGTACAAGAACTTTAGCTCCCTCTCACTTGAGGTTGAGTTAAGAAAATAGGGAATACTTTAAAAAAAGAAGATATCAACATTTGCATTGATTTTGTTTGTGATGGGATCAAGACACCAATACTCTTTTTGAGTGGCGGAGTAGGGTCATTGTTCTGGACAACGACTGTGCACTAAAAAAAATTAGGTTCAAAAGTGGAGAAGACCTGGTTAACAGTAAAACATGACATCAAGATTGCTAATGGGGTTTGAAGTTGTGAACTTTTGAGGGGATTCTATTTATGAATTACATAGAAATTAGTATGACATCATTCCAAAAACATTCCGGGATGTTAAATTGAAACATAATGGAGTGAACAACTTCAAGGAATGTTGGTTTTTCTTCTCCACTACCCCATTTTGTTGAGTGTTCGTACATGCGTTATGATGGAGGATGCTTCACTAAAAATTCACCTAAAATAGAGTTAAAAAACTCACGACCATTGTCAGTCCAAAGGACCTAAATTTGAGTTTTGAATTGGGTCAAAATATAGGTGTAGAAGTTTTGAAAAGTGACAACAACTTTTGATTTGTCTTTTAAAATATAGACCTACACCATTCTAGTGTGGTCATCAATCAAAGTAAGGAACTATCATTTATTAGTGTAGCTGGCAGTATGAGAACCTGATGAATAATTCATACATTATTGTGAATGAGTGAACGAGGAGCGGAAGATGTGTAAGTGTGTGGTAGGTAATCAACCTCCTAATGTTTGACTAACTGACATGTCTCACACTTAAAACTAGAAAGATTTTGATTAGAAAATATTAATGGAAACAAGTGTTTTAAATATTTGAGACTTGGAGGATCCAAATTATAGTGTAACAACATAATGGGACATTCATTTAGTCAAGAAAAGCTACAATGAGTGGGGTGTTCTCGTTCTTCGTGCTTTTCTCTTAGAAGTAGTAGAGTCTAGCTACCCGCTTAGAAATTCCATATATCCTCCTTGAATGAAGACCCTGAAAGACACAAACAACAAGAAAGAAATAAGCAACACAATCAATGTCATGTGTCAACCTACTGACAGATAAAATGTTACATTTCAATTGTGGTATATGTAACATAGAGTCTTGAATTAGATCGATTGTTAGAACATCATACCCTTTATTGACAATGGATATATAGGAGTCATCCGCAATTCTGATTGTATTTTTTCTACAATATGGATAGTATGTTGCAAAAGCTTATGAGTATCCAGTCATATGGTCTCTGGCACCTGAATCAATGATCCACAGACTAGATGAAGAAAAAGACGTGTGTCATATGGATAATACCTTGATGGACGTGTCAGGTCGACAAAATATCAGAGAATTGATTGGATCCAAGAAGCTTGATTTAGTGTTTCATCTAACTTTTTAGAAATTTGGAGGATTCCAAACAATTCTGGGTGGAAGTTGGTTGAACCGTGGTAGACTGATGTTATAGATTTGTATGCCGATTTTTCATGGAGCTTCTAGCACTTGTCATGAGTGTGGTTGGGTTTGTGACAATAATTAAAAATGGTGACTTTTCTGAGTGGATTGAGCACTATTAGAGACCAAGGCGGACGACTCGATTGAAGGGGTAGAAGTACCGAGCATGACAAGTC
The DNA here is from genome assembly GCA_002079205.1 of Phalaenopsis hybrid cultivar. NCBI lineage: Eukaryota > Viridiplantae > Streptophyta > Magnoliopsida > Asparagales > Orchidaceae > Phalaenopsis > Phalaenopsis hybrid cultivar. The sequence continues at coordinate 71,464 of JXCR01120192.1, read as the reverse complement.
TCTAAATTTCTTCACGAAGGATTTTGATGAAAACAACACGAGCTGAAGGAAGAGGATCCCTGCTAAGAATGCTGAATTGGATTTCTTCAAGTTCTTTTTTGAGGCCTGCTAAAAATTGGAGCTCACACTCCTTTTCTACAATTTTATGAAAGAGAAAAAGGTCAGTTGGAGAGTTCCATGTGCAGTCGTATTACATGTTACAGTTTATCCATAGTGCAACCAAGTCATTGTAGTACTGGGTCACATTCCTTTATTCAGTTTTGCCTCTTAAATCTTCTTAGACATTTCATAAAGTTGGTTGTAGTTTCCTAAATATGAGTAGGTACACAAACTCTTGTTCAGAGGGCCCTATCGGATGGGAGGAACATATATGAATGCCAATCAATGGTTTCATAAAGTTGATCAGCCATAACATGATCATGGAGTTCTCCATTTCCTAGGTTCAATACGTTGGATCAGTCTTTGGAGGTTCACGGGTTATGCTTGTAAGGTGACCAAATTTATCTTCGTCCTTTGATGAATAAGGTTACCACTTGAGACCTTTGGAGAAAGTTAATAACATTTAGTTTATGAGTTGTGATCAAGAAGTTCATGTTGGTTTCTGGTACTTCAGTTTGAATAGAGATTGCTGTCAAACCTCTGATGGAATCAAGAATGCTTTCTGAGGATTGCTCAGTGCTGGAGGAGTCCGCCTTGGTTCCGACTGAGCCAAAGTGATTTGGTTGGGATTTTGAGTCATTGTCGGATTTTAGCTGTAGGTATCCAGTTGTCTGATACAAAAAAATAAGCAATCTAGACAACTGAAGGAGAGAAACCAACCATCAAAGTAAACAAAAGAAAGGGCTGACAGGGACAACTGAGAAGAGGCTTTGCATATACAGGGAGGAAGGCGGCGGTTGCCAAGGAGGCTGGCGGCCGTAGGGGACAGCAAGGAGGGTTGGTGGTTGCAATTCAACTAGAAGGTCCTACGGCTAGCAGTTCTTGAGGTAGACCTTGCAGGGAAGGCCAACCATGGCTGGGATATAGGGTTAGATTTTGACTCTGATACCATGTTAAAATTTTGGAGTAGAGTAGCATATCTTATTGATAGAAAGATGGGTATGTAAACCTTATTACAACGGGCACTCATAAGGAAAGAAAAAATAGAATAAAGGGTAATATGAAAGAAATAAAAATAGAATAAATAGAACAAGAAAACAAATAACAATGAATAAAAAAAATGCATATTAATAACTGCTAAGAATAGTCGTTATTATTTTAATATTCTAATAAATACGCTGCTAAAGGTTAATTTAAGGTTTGCATTTATGAAAATGATTTGAAATATACATTGAGGATTAATGCAAGAAAAATGTCCTAATCTATAATGTTGTGTCTGAATCATATCGGTGGCGTGAGAGATATTGTTGATAGCCGTTCTCAGTTCTCAAGAAAATGTAACCCATTATTTTCTTTAACTTACCAAATCATCTTCCCTGTCGTGAGATCTTAAAGAACACAATAATCAGTAAATAAGATAGCTTGTATTTGTGCTCTTTGGTAAATTAGTAAATAAGTCAATTGTGCGGTGTGGGATAGATAATATGTTACTGAATGTTAAGTCAAGAGAAATTAATGTGTCCATGTCATGTAACCGTTACTAAATATCTATTTATAATTTTTATCTTTTTTTTTATTAGGACAATGTTAACAAAATTTTTCATATAGTTGGTGACCATTGAATCAAAGAACCAAATTGAGAAAAATTGTTAAAGAGACTAGAAACATGTAGATTAGAAATCATATAATTATGAGAAAGAGAATAAGATAGTTCGATTTTCTAAAGAATTGAAAGTTTTTCTTAATTTGTTGATTTCTTTGGAGTTAAGTCATTCTGGTTCCATTAGGCAAACCTGTTTTTTTTTTTGCCCTTTACTTCATCTATAACTATGAGACTTTTTATGAAGTTTCCAACATTTATCTTTGATGTGCTATATATTTTTGCAATAACACCAGAGATTGCCTTTGAAGAATATATTTTTCTTTTTTGGGAGAATTTTTTGTGAAAGAAAGTTCATTATCATGGGATTTAGAAGTTATCATGAAACCATTGATCATTACTGGCCTTCTTCCTTCAGCTTTCACTAGAAATAATACTTCATTCAAAAAAAGAGTCTTCTTTGCTTAAGATTTGGATTCAAATTTGATCAGATTCATTATTGAGTCCTGCCAGAAAGATTTTCTTTTGCTCCACGAATTTTTTAAGGATCACCATATCTTTATTGTAGGACATCTTAAGATTACGACAGTAATCCAACTCTTTAACCAATATATTTTTAGGACATTAAAGCATTTGATGACAATAATTTATTTTATTTAGTAGTGGCGAGCTTTGTCTTGATTTCATAGATTAGTGCATCATCTTTCATTTTTTAGAATTTTTATTTAACTGTATCCCAAATCTTTTCTACAGTAGAGAGGAACATAAAAGACTCGCTGATCTCTGACAGGATGGTGTTCTACAACTATGTTTTGATGATAAAATAATTTTTTTTAAGTAACTTTGGATCTTTATACTCCAGAGATCGATCCACAAGGTGTTAGACTCTTTCATTTCCTTTTACAAAATTCTTCATGATTTGGGTCCATTTAAGTTCATTTTTTAGTTCAAGCGATAAGATGCAATTTCTCTTTTGGTTTGATTTTTACTGTTAATCATATTTGACTCCTTTAAATGGGAAATCAAAGGACTTACACATAGTGAATAGAAGGAGATTTCAACAAGAGGGAAAAGACTAAAAGTGAAAATTCTAGTCTAAGAGAATAAGAACAAAGAATGAATGAATACCCTAATTTTACGCTGATACTATGTAGAAAATAAAACTATGGAAAATTTTTTTTTCATGAATCTTATTTCGCTCTTTATACAAGAGAAGAGGTATATTTACATTTCCAAGAGGCATTAGAAAATAGGAATAAATCGTAAAAAATAAGTGGTAAAAATAGTTAGGGGCTAGCGATCTTATAGGAAAGCAAACGGATTGCAATCTGAATATCATAGAGAACAAGATCTAATGGTGTAAATCCTTGATCCAGATATTTCAACAAATTGAAATCCGAGGGTTGTAAAGAAACATATCCAACAGTGCAAAGCATTGATCCATATACTTGAAGTTCTTTGCTATGATTGGAGCAGCAAAATTTCAACACAATAAAAAACAATATAATGATTGACAGGAAGGAGAAGAAAACAGTTATGGACTCCTGCAATTTATTTTCTTGCTGAAGAATAAAAAATAACAATCAAGCGTTAAGAAGATGAAAGAAGGTAAAGAATAAGGGAAACTCCCTTCATCTGTAACAATACAGAAGACACCTTAAGATTTTCCAATAAAAAACAAATTGAACTCCGACGCCTACTTACTGTAAGTAAGTTTTCATTAACAGCACTACATTATGTAGTTATTCTGCTAAAAACTGTTTTCTCATGGTTAGCAAAACAGCATTCTGAAAACAGCACCGTATGCTCTCTTTATGTATCCTTCTTAAATCATGTAGTTAAATTCATGTTATCCTAGCAATCAGATTTGAAAAGCTCAAGCCTGTTAGTAGCAAGCCTTAGCGTNAAACAGAATTCTGAAAACAGCACCGTATGCTCTCTTTATGTATCCTTCTTAAATCATGTAGTTAAATTCATGGTGTCCTAGCAATCAGATTTGAAAAGCTCAAGCCGGTTAGTAGCAAGCCTGAGCGAGTACATTGTCTTTTTGTACTCTGCCCAAGTGAACGGCCTATATCTCGGAGGATTCTCATGTGTGACCATCTCTGGCAGAGGCGAGATGCATGCTTGGAGTGAAGGTGCAGCAAAAAACATTGTGGACAGCCTTGATTTTTGTGCCGTTACCATAGCCCTGTGCCTCACACTTACAAACCTTCCATTTGTCATGGCCTGAAATAGNCTTGATTTTTGTGCCGTTACCATAGCCCTGTGCCTCACACTCACAAACCTTCCATTTGTCATGGCCTGAAATAANCTTGATTTTTGTGCCGTTACCATAGCCCTGTGCCTCACACTCACAAACCTTCCATTTGTCATGGCCTGAAATGGAAGAAGATAAATTATAAATTAGCCTCTATACCTAATAAAAGGGAGGATTTACATAAATACCAGAGGTATGATACCACTCAATTCTTATGTATTTGCATTTGTAACACCTAAACTTCAACTTTTACATACATGACACCTTATCTACATATGAAAGGTGTATTTCACTTTTTAAAAGTGAAAATGGTGGTATTTTTGCCGTATGAAGCATTTTGTTGGTATCAATGTAAAAAGGTAAGCTTAGGGGTTACATATATATATATATATATATGTTGGGTGGTCTGTCAACATATGTAAGGATGTATGGCCAACGGGACTACACTTCTGAATTTCATTCAAAATATCATTCATCATGTTACCAACCTGCAGAGCATCACCAACATTGATGAAGAATGCTGAGGAATCCGACTTAACTGGGATCCATAAATTGCCATCTAAGGGTGATTGTATTTGCAAACCTTCGACATTGTTCGATCTAAGTATGGTGAGAATCTGAGGATCAGAATGCTCGCCAAACCCAACCCTTGAACCTTTGTCATCCTTATTCTTTATGATGGTCAACCCTTGGTCAGCACTGCTATCATAGGAAGGATAGTGGTTTAATCTTATGAGAGAGTCATTCTCACTGTCCATTAGGAGCTTACTGAAGAACTTCTTATCCTCAAGCTCTAGTCCTTCTCCTAGTAACTCCAGTATGTCACATGCAAGCTCCCTTATCATTTTGACATACTCGCTTAGCACAGAACTGAAAGAAGCAGGAAAAAGAAAAGATATAAAGTTAGAAGTTTACATGTAGACTTCAAAGAAATTAATTGCTGTAGACTGGCTATGCTATATGATTAAACTCTTCTAGCAATAAATATGACACTAATAGCCAAGGTAGGTGTGTAATAAATGAGAATGTTAAGACATATTTGTTGAGTTATGTACTGAAAGATGATTATATTAATGAGATGATAAACGTAACATCTATTAAAGATAAAATAGTGAAAAGTATACATAATTTAGGTATGAAATTAAATTTAGAACATACAAAAATATAATGTATAGATAAAGAAACATTTATTAAAGATAAAATAGTGAAATATATATATATGATTTAGGTATGAAATTGAAGTTTGAAGATAAACAAATATGATGCATAGATAAAGTTATTACAACAGGACTAAAAAAAATAGGTAGACTGATCCTAATAAAATTTGACTCAACATAGTCTTTTGATTATTCATATGTAGCCAATTGATTCCAGATTATGATATTTCCTTAATTTATTCGCTTGAGTGTAGAAAATTGATCCAAAAGAACCCCTGACATAAATTGAACCCAATTTACTCCCCAAGTGACTATTTCTGATCAATTTTATGCAGTCGATGGGATAACTTGGAGCAACGTGTTAGTCATGGACTAAATTAATTATTTACGAATAGTTGGGGGCACATTTTCGACTTTAATAGCCACAGATGACTAGAACTTGTGCTTAAATATTCCCTCAAAGTACAGTTTTTATCTTATGCAATTCGACACGAATGAATGAGAAGTGAAATTCATAAAATCAAACTCTTAGTAGTTGAAAAAGATGAACGATGGTAATAATAAAACAATTTCATTACATAGCCAAACATCCATTTCGGTTAGCATTCTTTTATTTTTTAAAATTGTTTTTAATTTAGTATCATTGAGCTGGGACATGTGCCAAACTAATGATTGATCGATAGTGTTGGGCATCATATGTACATCTTTTCACCCTTCTGCATAGTGACATTTCAACAGATGCGCCAACACGTGACTGTATTGTCATGGACAAAAAGTCCCACATCGGCTAGGTGTAGGGCCTAAAAACAGTATTTAAATCCTGGGCTGCCCACCACCCTGAAGAGATTTTTTGAGAGGTGACAAGTGGTATCAGAGCAGATTACTGCATGCCAGATGTGTGGACTCTTCATGGTCCATTGGGACCCTCGGTGAAGCCGATCCGTGACGAAGACATCACGTGATTGGGTGGAGGAGAATGTCAAGGACAAAGAGTCCCACATCGGCTAGGTGTAGGACCAAAAAACAATATTTAAATCCCGGGCTGCCCACCACCCTGAAGAGCTCTTTTGGGAGGTGACCGTATGCTAGCTTATCTTTGTAGTACTAGTGTAGTGTGTGTTTTTCATTCAATTTCAATAAATTAGCTCATTTGTCCCTCAAAGGATGAATATGTTTTTTCTTTTAATTTATTTAAATAAATTCCATCAAAGTGTTACATTCCTAGCATGAAAAAACAGTGCACATAAACGTTTTGAGAACATATTGGCAGCTTACTCGGTTGAGTTATATGTTCACATTAAATCAAATGAAATGTTCTAATTACCTATAGTGCTCCTATAAATTTACCAATGTTTTATTCGGCCAAGATTCTTAAATTGATCAAACATATAATTGAACCAATACGACGTGCATGAAATATAAATTCGGAAGCATTATACATTATTTAAGTTGCTAATTAGGGGTGAAACCAACTTTATTTTTTAGGGTAGGTAAANTTTGAGAACATATTGGCAGCTTACTCGGTTGAGTTATATGTTCACATTAAATCAAATGAAATGTTCTAATTATCTATAGTGCTCCTATAAATTTACCAATGATTTTTTCCACTAAGATTCTTAAATTGATCAAACATATAATTAAACCAATACGACGTGCATGGAATATGAATTCGGAAGCATTATGCATAATTTAAGTTGCTAATTAGGGGTGCAGCTAACTTTATTTTTTAGGGTAGGCAGAATCACGGAATATAAATAAATTTCGTGATTGTATGAGAATAAATTTTAAAATTTATAAAAAAATCTCAAATACCAGAGCGAACATTTGGCGCATTCATAACCTGGTTCTGCCCCTGCTAGGTCGCTACTAATGACAAACCAATGAAACAAAAGCTATGTAATTCCACCTAACACTCAACACCAACATAACATAATTAATTTAANGGTAGGTAAAATCACCGAATAAAAATAAATTTTGTGATTGTATGAGAATAAATTTTTAATTTTATAAAAAAATCTCAAATTTCAGGACGAACATTTGGCGCATCCATAACCTGGTTCTGCCCCTGCTAGGCCGCTATTAATGACAAACCAAAGGAACAAAAGCTATGTAACTCCACCTAACACTCACCCCAACATAACAGAGTTAATTTNGGTAGGTAAAATCACCGAATAAAAATAAATTTTGTGATTGTATGAGAATAAATTTTTAATTTTATAAAAAAAATCTCAAATTTCAGGACGAACATTTGGCGCATTCATAACCTGGTTCTGCCCCTGCTAGGCCGCTACTAATGACAAACCAAAGAAACAAAAGCTATGTAATTCCACCTAACACTCCCCCCAACATAACATAATTAATTGACTGTAATCCACGCTTAAATATTGTAGAAAAATGCTGCAGTGAATTTACCTAAACTTGTTGGAGTCATTGCTGCTGACCTTCCTGACTGTTTCATAGATGGATGTTGGATCTGCATGGAAGAGAAGAAATTCAAGATCGCCTGTGTCACCGTTGTTCCCAATTTTCTTGCTTCCATATCCCAGAGGATTGGGAGGCCCAGCCTTCTGCTTCTCAGCAGCCGGTAAAGAGAAGAATTCCTTGCTTTCCTTCTCAACATTGTCAATAATTTCTCCAGGCACACCATGGTTGATCACCTTAAAGAAACCAAATTCCTCACATGCTTTCACCATGAGTTTCCTCACTGTCTCCCTCTTCCCTGAGAGATCTATAACTGGCAAGTCAGAGGACACCATCCTCTGATTGTTCGCTTGTATCATATTAGCCGTCACCATGGCTTCCCCCTTCAGTTCTAATGAGGAAAGAGAAGTTAAGAATAGAAATTAGAGATGATGATGAAATTTGAAGGTTGAAGGAACTTGCTGGTATTTATAGGAGAGGGAGGAGGAGAGTATATTCATAAGATTTATTTGGTAGTTAATGATTCAATGAGGTGTGTTATAAGAATGCTGATGTGAATTTCGACAAGTACAAATGGCCAAGACCTCTCTTCTTTTTAGCTGTTGACCATGTTATTCTCTGCTTGACTATTTCTTCTGGCATCACAGCTCTCTCCATTCTTTTCAAAAATCAATTATCCTTTACATAATGTGTCAATAACCTTATAAATTTAGAACCCTGCTGGAATTTTCCTTCATTAATATTTTATTTTTATATTTAGCTGAAGGCCCTTGAGCAGGTCAATCGTGGTGGGGGGCTGTGCTTCGTGGTGGTGTCTGATTAGAATCTTACGGCCTATGATGAGGCAGCAGCTGGTATGTTGGCCTCTCCAAATCATCTCATTGTCCACTCTGTTTGGCTTAATCTCACGTCTAGACAAAGAAATTGTTCTGCAGATGTATATTTGCTTTGGTGTCTGATTTATGAGTCCTCAATTCATGTTTTTGCTTTTTACTACTTGAAGTGATAATTTTATTTTCAAAAAATTATTTCTTAACACGTAATCATAATATTTTTTTTTCTTCTCTTTTCTTCAGTGTCTCCTTCAATCCATCCTATCGAGCTATAAGTTATTTTTGACTTCTATATTTGATAGATTTTTCTCTTGCTGTCTTTTTGTTATAATATGTTCTCTTGTCTCTTTATAGTAGCACCACATATGCAATATACAAATATATTTTTTGCCACAATTCACTATAGATATCTTCTTTATCTCTTGCAATTTGATATATAACCTATTTGGTTTCATTTTAATATTATAGTTTATATTTCTAAGTCTACATATATTTTATTATGACATTATAGTATTCTTGAGATTGTTGTTTATCTTTAAGCAACTAACTTAATTGGTTTCATGCCCTCATCTTATCCCTAAAAGTAAATAAAAGAAATAAATAAAATCAAATAAAAAAACAGAGGGACATTTACTTTTGTCATTCAAAACCTTTTAAAAAAAAGATATTATGAACTTGGAATGATTTTGATGATGCAGAAAAGATAATATCATGCTTTTGAATTGGCTTATATTTGAGGAATGATTTATCTTGGAAGCTCCACCTCTCTTATTATTCTTCATTTTCCTAATCAATTTTGGAGCAAGAAACTTATCAAAAGAATTATGAGAACTCTCTCCTTAACTTCATCTCTCATATTCTCATTTTTCATTTTCCCTAACATTGACAAAATGAGCAAGTAAATCTCATTTGAAAATGGTTAACTTTATTACACAAGAATCATATAAATGATCTATTTTGATCATAAAATTAATTAGCTTCAAATTTAAGTAAAGAAAAGTCATATTAGCTAGAGATGAAAAATTATGAATGTGTTAAAGAAGTCATTAAAAATCAAAATGAAGAGTTTTTAATAATATTTCACTAAGTCACATAAGTTATTTGGTAATTGTACGTTATCTTAGGTGCTTAATTCTCGCTATCATCACGGACTACAAAGTGATCTTTATAATAGTTTTTTTCATAATAAGACCCTTCAAGATCAAAATAACAATGTGATATTGAATATAAATCAAATATAGATGTGTATCGAGAAAAAATAATATTATTTTATGCTATATTCAACTAATGCTATATTATGATTCAAGAGTTATCAAATGTAGTCTTAATTTTTATGATAAATTGTAATTAATATTATAAAAAAATATTTCAAAGAAAAATTAGATAATAATAATACTTTACTTTGACGAGAAAAATATATTTATAATAATTGAATNTAATTAATAATATGTGCTAGAAATAACCCTATCTCTACTAGTCATACTAAGACATAAAAATAACTAAAGATGCATCTAGCTTGTTCTCATTTGGTTGCAAATAAAAAAAAAAGTTCAGATTTGAAATCATTACAATTTTAGGATCCCACCATAATAAGAATCATTATCTTAAAATGATCCGATAATAATAATAATAAAACTAATATCATTCTTTATATGTAATGGTATTTTTTTCATTAGATTTGTCCAAATAGGCTATCAATTCGCATAATTTTTTTCAAAGATTCACTATATGTTTTCTTGAGCTATCTTCACTATTACTATCACAAAATTATTATAAACATTTCCATATTTTTATCACCTATTAGGTATTGAGGCAATAAGGATAATACAATCAACTTAAAGGCAAGCTTATGAATTTTTTTTATATATGATTTTTAATATGAAATGTGCGTATTCATCTCTTCATTTTGGATAAGTGCCTCCATAAGATGCAAATAATTTTAAATTTTTTCTTAATTAAATGTACAAAATCCACTTAGCTAGATCAATAGTGAAACATTGATCTAGATCTACTAAAGATTGCTTCAAATTCAAGAAAATCCTCTTTCCAAAACTATCCTACCTTCACCAATCTTTTTTAAGAAACCTTTTCTTTCACTAAAAACATTTTTCCTTTGCATAAATAGTTATCTCCATGAAATATCTTTTAGGAATAAAATTTATAATTCAATACTAACCTAGGATTCAATATCTATATTTTATTAATCACTTTGTAATTTGAATATTTAACAAGCAAGTTTTATTATACATCAAATATGATAATCTTGATTAAATATTTTATGTTGGAAGTATTTGTGAATACACAAATCTTACATCAAATCATAAAAATCATTTAATTGGAAGCATAAATTCATTGAAATGTAAAAANGAGAGAGAGAGAGAGAGAGAGAGAGAGAGAGAGAGAGAGAGAGAGAGAGATTTTCATCCAAGATGAAATGTGGATAAAAATGAGAACCACCCCTTTGATTGGAAATTGTGACTATATTTACACTTGAAACTATTTCATTTTATTTTAGAATATTCTTTTTTTAAATAAAGTACATGCTTTCTGTACATGATAAATTACATACAAAATTTATAAGATGTTTCAAAAGCCAAAATAATCCCTATTTGAGAACCATTTTACTATGATTAAAAAATACTATAATTTTTAATAATATTTCACTTAAGTCACATAAGTTATTTAGTAAGTGTACATTATCTTAGGTGTTTAATTCTTGCTATCATCACAGACTACAAAGTGATCTTTATAATAGTTTTTCATAATAAGACCCTTCAAGATCAGAATAACAATGTGATATTGAATATAAATCAAATATAGATGTGTATCGAGAAAAATTAATATTATTTTATGCTATATTCAACTAATGCTATATTATGATTCAAGAGTTATCAATGTAGTCTTAATTTTTATGATAAATTGTAATTAATATTATAAAAATTTATTTCCAAGAAAAAATAGATAATAATAATAATTTACTTTGACGAGAAAAATATATTTATAATAATTGAACATAATAAATANTATATATATATATATAGTACTTGGAGCTCTAAACTTATTCTTCTTACAACACACAAAATAATATGTCAATATGACAATATGCTTTAATTTTTATTTTATTGAATACAACCCAAAAACTCCATTATCATAATTTATTTTTATTGCTATTTAAAGACCATCAATAATATGTAGCCCAAAAATAAAGTCTTACAACCTTATTCTTTAATTTGATTCCTCATAAGAAGCTCTAAATTTTATTCTTGTTGCAGAAGCTATGCATGATTGCTCAGCACACTTTTAAGACACAATTCCTCTAGCATATTTTAATCTTCTCCTTCAAGGCGACTAGAACAAATAAAGTTAAAACACTCCATGGTATCTACATGAATAGATTTATGATAAATGAACATAAAACATGTTATTCGCTTTAGATATCTCTAAAATCATTTTATCACTTGTCAATGATCGATTGATAGCTTTCTCAAATATCTACCAAGTATTTCGATAATGTAAATACTATATGGATGCATATAACCTCTTATATACATACAACTCCTTATTTAAGATATATGAGAGATCTTTTTCATATCTTTCTTTTTAATTTCATCTTTATATAATTATAAATATTAAGATTTTCACCCTTAGCAATGTATGTAGCCCTTAATGCACAATTTCATTTTCTTGCCAAATATACTAAGTAAGCTAAGTATAGCACAAGTGAAATCTTGGTTATTTAATATATCCAATGCAAATAAGGCATTCCTATGATTTTTATTTAAGTTTATTTGAAAGAATTTCTTTAGTTTCATGTAAAAGGCCATTACTACTTGCCAAAATAGTACAATAAACATATAATAAAAAGAGTAATAAATTTACTCTTATTGACTCTATGATAAATAAATCAATCCATATCATTTTCTTAAAACTAAAGAAAATTATTAGTTAATCAAAATTTTTTATAGTATGGGTAGGATACTTGCTTTAAATTATAGATGAATTTCCTTAACTTGCATACAAACTAATTTAAATTAAAAGCTTGAAATTTTTTTAGTTGCACCATATATATAGTTTCTTTAATTTAAATTAAAAGCTTGATATAATACTAAACCATAACGTGCACTCTGTCTTTCAAAAAACTAGGTGAAAGTTTTTTTTCTAACCAATACATATCTTTTGAGCAAAATTGTTAATTTTATTAATGACCACAATTATCAAAACAGATTAATTTTACGAATTTTAAACTCTTATCTACACCAATTTTCTTAATATTCACTTATTTTTTCTTAATACATTCAACACAAGTTTTAAAATATGTAAAATCAAGAAATTAAGAATTTCATATGACACAAGTATTTTGAGTGTTTAAAAAATAAATTTATTTATTTGAAAAACAAAAAATAAAAATAAATAAATAATTCAATTAATCAAACATATTTTTAAAATAGAAGAACAGATAAAAATAAAAATAAAAGCAAAAGTGATGCCCTTAGCATTAAATCCAATTACTTTATTTATATTTATTTCTTTTAGCCTTGCATACAAACCTTCATATATAATTATTTTAAATCAAGCCATACAATTATAACCTTTTTTATTTTCTTTGCATTTTTTTTTCCCAGGATGTTGAACCCAAACAATATTATATGTGATTCAGACCTCCAACCTCATAGTTAGAAACTAAACTCTCAACCACTATGTGGCAGATAAATTTGTATAATATTTATGTTGCTATAAATTTTGGTGAGTATTTATGTTAAAAATTATTAAAATAGATATATAAGGAATTCATATTTAGTTACACACTGAATGAAATAAAGAAAAAAGTGAAACTCACCAAATTTATTGCATTTAATTTGTGCAAATAAATAGCCAATTAAATATAAGGAATATTTACATATTTATTATCAAAATATTATAATGATATAACAAGGTGTTGATTCTTTGTACCAACAAGATAAATGGTGTGTAAAAATCAAAATTTTAAAAATAAATAATAAATGGAAAATTTGAGAGAAAACTATTCATAATGTTTTCACATGATAATCGTTTTGATAGGACTTGTTGGAAACCTTTAAAGATGAAAAATGAGTTCATTAGACCCTATTCTCATATCAAATCATAAGAAAAAATATTTAGTTGAAAGCGTACTTGTATCCATTGAAATACACCTTGGATAAGCCTAGCCTTCTCCTCCTACAACAATGTCCTTGAGAGAGAGAAAGGGTGTCCTTTTTTTTTTTTACTTATGGAAGAGAACAAAATATAAGGTCTTGTCTTCTAGATAGGGGACTATGACGCTATTTAAATGTATTGCATTTTATTTTACCCCAAAAGTATACTAAATATAAAAAACATATAATAAATATCGAAGTGCCAAATTCAAGCGGTCACCTTGCCCAAAAAATAAAGAAAATAAATACTAGATCACTATTTATAATATACTTTATATTAATTTAAAAGATGAATTAAAAGTTAAATAAATAATATTTTTTTAATTGTAATTTGAAAATGTTAAAATAGAGTAACATAATTGTACATAAAAAAGGTGTTTGCACTGATTTTAAAGAGAGATGATGGTCTAGAAGAGGAATACAATGAAAACTGCTCATTGCTAGATGATTGTGAGACCCACTTGACCGAATGAACAAAGTCATACGAGACAAGTCAACTATCCAAGACAGACCAAACCATGAGGCAGTCAAGAAAATGACCGGATGATCCAAGCATGAGCCATCTGACGTAAACGAGACAAAAGAGCATCTAAGCCAACCAGTACTGGAAAGTCGGCTCAATGCGATGGCCAACCCCCCTCCACGTAGAGCCCTTCCAAAGGAATATTTTATTTTACAAAGTACATCTGACCATCTCATAACGACTCCAAAGACTCCTCACCAGGGATAAAAGAAAATCAACTTGGTTGGATCAATCGACCGAAACATACCAACCAAGCTTTGTCAACTGAGCTGACCTCTATCGACCGAAATTTTTGAAAATATGAAAAATAATTCAGATTTAATTTAAGGTATATACATGTAATTTTTTATTTTTTAAAATTTGTATTTTAATTTTTAAAAATGTGAGACTGGACAAATCCCATACATTTTAATAGTTTAAATGACCGAGTACAACACTATAACAATGCACCTATTCCGAGGAATAGGCTGGTTACTTGTCAGCGGGCTCGATTAAATAAACTAAAAGAGTTTATGACATTTGTTTGGTATGTGAATCTTTTTATATGTTAGCTGACAAGTTCCTCTGTTTAATATAAGGATTAGACAAGGTTTATATTACCTGAGTTCTTTAGTTCTCTATAGAGGCAAACCCTTATTATTAGTTACATCTTAAGCGACCGAAGTCACTTAAGAAAACTTTCATAATGATCAGAGATATTTGTCTTCATGAATACAAAGTTTAGTGTTCAAGGTAGGACATGGAAAACCAAATGGGAGTGGATCAAATAGGAGCAATTATTTTTGGAATCCAAAGAAAAAAGAAGTAGGAGATGTCAAAAATCTTGAGGAGAACCGCGGTGGCTTCCCAAAATATCCTTGGTTTGGCTTCGGTTTTGAAGAAGATATTACTTGATGTTTCATCTTACCATTTTTATTACTTAGTTCTTTCATTATCATGATATCTGATCATGTAAATAGCTTGGAAGATAGACATATTTATGTCAAACAAAATGAAGACCCCGGATTCCTGAAAGAGTTAGGGTTTAAATTGGACAACATTGTTGTGCAAAGGCCTACAGATAAATTAAAGATTTACGTCATGTTAAACGAGCTGCCTCGAAGTCCTATGGATTGTTATTATTAAATTAAGGAAAGTTTTGTTATTGAAGACCTTCCCGCACTGCCCATGAAGTCTGCTCTAAGCTCTTTGCCATAGTGAAAACTCCAAGATTTGCAGTTTATTTGGATATTAATGGACTTTATTTTAATTTAAATTGAACAATCTTAGTTATGATCCCATGGTTCTATCAACCCGATCTCACTATTTTCTTTTTTAGTTCACTTAGTTTAAACAAGTTATTAAGCTCATTTAAACTGAGGACCCTTGTTAGCAATCGTAGGTTACCTCATCCGAGAAATCCTCGTAAACCCAAAAGGGGTGGATTAAGGGCGTTCAAAAGGTTTAAAAGTGCGTTAACACTTTTGTTTTTTGTTTTATTTGTTTTGCAAGTAAAGTATACATGACAAAGTAAAGAAACAATAAAGTAAAGCAGTAAAGATTGCAGTAAATAAACTATAATACGTACCTGTGTCTCTGCTTCCACTGCATGGCTAGCATCATAAAGCAGTATATAGTTATGAGAAACTTAATTACATTGTGAGGAAGTACAGAAAAGCAAGAAAGTTTAGTATGAAGAAATCAAAAAGCAAATTGTATTAAAATGCGAGTAAAGCAAACCCCACAGTCTCATATGAAAGATCGGGACTAAGTGTAAGAAATTGGAGAAGGTGGGGACTCAGAGCTAGACTGTGTGCCTTATAATTCCAACTTTGATGAAAGCCGCCAACCAGACAATTTGAGGAGGACAATCTTTAACCTCGATCCAAGTGATTAACCCATGGAATTTTATAACTTTTCACCAAAATTCTTTAACTTTCTTTACGCATGTAAAATCTATTTTAGTAAGTGATGCATGGAAACTTGAGATTAAATTAATAATAAATATGCAATGTAACCAAACAATAATGTAACTTTAATGAAAATAATTTATCTTTAAAACCTCTTTTAAACTCCAAATTCCACTCTACATATAACGCAAGTATACGTATCGTTCAAGTAATACATAACTCTAATGGAGTCCTAGATATCGATCCCACAGGGAGGCTGAAAATATATATAAGCTAGCTATTAATATTCTATTCTTTAATTAAAATAAAAATAAAAACAAAGTAAAGTACGAAGTTTGAAGTTAAACTACTCAAGTGAAATGCTACTAAATATGCAGATGTACGACTACAATAGTTAAGTTAAACTAGATGCTAAACTTTCAAAAGTAAAATTGCTGAAATAAAATAAAGGTTTTTGTTGACGAAAAGTTCAAATATGAGAAAACACCCTTCCCCTTTAAAATGAAAATATGTCTTGTGAAGAAATTGAAACCATTTGAAAAATATATTTAAATACTATTTTGTGCAAAATAGGAGCAATCCTATTCTCTACCCTCTTCTGAGCGCTATAAAAAACATTGACTAATCTGGAGTTTAATCCCTAATTCCGCGATTAGGCTAGGAGGATACCGACTGTCGCTCTAGAGCTCCCACTACTCCCTCATCTTAGGGCTAACATGCTCGTATTAGTTTCCAATCAACTGAACCAAATTGGGGAATATAATATGTCACTTTAAAATCTTCCAATTCTACATCCAACGAAATATATTTCCCTATTTATTTGCACCAAATCCCATGAATGACATAATCTCCCATGAAATCAAATGTGATTCTCCCTTTGTCATAGAAAACATATCCCCTTTTTAGAATATATGTTTCTCAATACATTTTAACAATTAAATTGACCACAACGTAAAGTAAATAAAAATCAAAGTTTAAATCATCCCAAATTTTTTACATTTAAACCCGTAGAAAACAAAATCAATTCTCACAAAACCATTTCATCAAAGTAAGGAGAATGATAAAGAAGACTGCTTAGAATTCATGAGAAAGATATGACAAAACATAGGCTTCATATATAAAAACAAGTTTACAAACAAAAGAAATGAAAAATACAACTTATCTCACAATCCTTCCCAAGAAAATCCCTACAAGTTCTCTCCAAGCCTTTCTCTCTTTACAAGCACTCTCAATTCTCTTTTAGAAGTGTAATGAAGAAGAAATCTCTCACATTCCCTCTCTTCTTACAACCCTAGAAAACAATCTCCAAGCCCTTAACTTTCTCTCTCTATCTCTCCCTCTTGGGTCTCACACCACCTATCTTTTTCTGCCCCCTCTTGAAGTTCTCCAACTTGATTTTATTTTGGGCTGCCTCCTCTGAAAAGAATTTCAATTTCCCTCCAAAATTCAAAAGCCAAACCTTTGAATTCAAAAGATGTGCCTCTTTGATCAAAGATTCAAATTCCTTCATATTAGAACCTTTCAAAATGTCTAGATGAATTGAATCACTATGTGGGGTGTTTACAACAAGTGTCCCTTTGAAAATTTGTGCAAAATTTATCTCAAACCATCTTAATTTGAAAAAGTCGCATCTGACGGATTATGCACCAATTTGGCACACCATGCACCAGCGCTCTGAATTTTGGCGCATTATCACCAAACCCCAAATTGGTTTTTTTGCTCCAAATTTTGCTCTTTTTGCCATTTTTGCTCCAAATGCCTAAAAATGGTATACCTACAATAAAAACACAAAAAAACCTTTCTTTAAAGAGCAATATCACAAAAAAAAGACATAAAAAGAGTACTTAAAATAGTATATTATTTTTGTGTATCAAAATCCCCAAACTTAATTTTTACTTGTCTTCAAGTGACACCTTTATTAGACAAGAGCATAAGAATTTAGGATAGAGATTAGATAATCACTTCTATACTTTAGCTCAATAAATAGAATAACAAAAATTAAGAAAAACCTTTAATAACTTAGGTTCAAACTCCAAGTCTAGGAATATCCAGTAATTAAATTTAAGATTTTTGAATCTTTATTCATTTCAAGAAAAATTGAAATTTGTCATGCTAAGGATATTTAGAAAATTCATATGAAAAAGAACTTCATGAAAAATTTACTAGGAATGGTACAAATACTTCAATACAAGTTTATAAAGTGTAATAAAGCTCCTTCCTTAAGTTGATTCAAGTGAAGCCAATTTTTTATTAGACATCTCTTCAAGAAGTTAGTGCCTACTATGAAAATTATTAAGGTCACTAAGGGGAGTGTTATCTTGAACTACTATAGTCAAACTAGAAAACATGTTGATATTGGAGCCATAATTGTAAAATCAGTTTTAGGCTTGATCGTGAATGGATCTGCAACTAGATTGGGACATCCATCTACTATTTTCTAACTCTGCGGTCAATCGCAAGTCCTTATGAAAGTTAGGAGAAAGTACTACTACCTTGGAAGCCGATTGATCCTGAAGTCTACTGCAGTTGCATTGGAATGGGAGATGAAAATGATATGATTTTACTAATGGATCAAGGATCCCATAATTCATCACCTATTCAGCCCTATTACAACTCGAATTCAATTTCAAAGAGAATCAAGAAGATAGAGAAAGAGGTGCATAATCTTATGCGTGTAATTGGGAATATTTCTGAAATGCTAGATCACCTAGATTGGAGACTCAAGAAACTATTCGAACATACAAGGCGTATTGAAGATAGTTTGGTATGTATGTTCAAGAAGCATGCATGGATTGAGGAGAAAAATTCAACTGATGAATTTCCATTTAGGCCCTACAATCTGTATGTGCACGACCAGCATATGGGAAATATCTAAGAGGACGAGAGTGAAGAAAATGTTTAAAGTTGAGTTTAAGTACAAAATGTTTTGTCTAATATTATTTATTTTAGTTTGTTATGTTAGATTACTCTTACTTTCTATTGTTACACTATCTATGTTTATTGCTTTGAAGTTTGATGTTTAGATTTCAGTGTTAGGACGTTGGTTTGCTTTAGAACACTGATTTGTTATGTGTTGGCTTGAAAAATGTTAGTTTGTAATAACGTGGATTTCATATATAATTATGATTTTTGTGTTGTTTGTAAAAAATTAGTGTTAGTTTGATGTTTAATTATACTTATAAAGGTTTATTTGAGTCACATAAAGGTTGACGTAAAGAGGTACAGAGCAGATTTCCACAGAAACTGAGATATGGCAAAAATATGCTCTAGTGCATGATGCGCCAACTTACATAGCCTTGGTGCATGATGCGCCAAAGGTCCGAACACGCCAGATTGGCTAAAAAAAACCCACAAAATTGCTTGAAAAGCTCCATTTTTTCCACTTGGTCGTTGTCCACCTCCAACATTTAGTCTAGGGCATCACATTGAGAGCTAAGGAGAAGGATTTGGTGGCCAAAAATCATAGATTTCATCTTCGCTTGGTAAAAGCTTCACTTTAACTTAGAAATTTTTTATTTTCACCATGGATTTTGGGAGATCTGAAAAATGGGATTTTTGATGAAAATACTTGAAAAAAAGTCATGGTGAAAATTTTCTTACAAAATGATCTTCCTTAAGGACTTAGACTTGCGATTTAGTAATTTATTTGAAATTTATTTGAATTTTCATAGAATCTTCAATGGCTCCCCGCAAAAAAAGAGGAAGAACGTCAGGTGAATATGATGCACGAAATTTTGTTAATTTTAAGGCCCAACACTATTACAATACTCAAATTGAGACCCGAAGATTGATCCAGGAAAGGGCATTTGCGAACCCGGGAGGCGAGGTTGATAGGTTTATTCTCGCCAAAAATTGGAAGCAATTTTGCTACTTCACTGTTGTAGCAGTCGTTCTGATGGTTCAGGAGTTCTACACCAACCTTCGGTTCACTATGGAAGATCATATTTTGGTGAGAGGCACGCAAGTTGAGTTTACCTCCGAAATGATTAATGTGTTATATGGGTTGAGGAATGTCTTCCATGTTGAATATGTTACTTTTGTTTTCACTGATTCATCACTGGAAGAAGTCATGGCCATTTAACTGATGGAAGAGGGGAGTGGAAGATAAAGAATAACAAAATAGTTAACTTCCCCGCTTCCATGTTGACAATTCAGTCCAAAGTATGAAATCACTTCATCTCTGTCAGGCTTTTACCTACAAATCATCTTGCTGATGTTAAAAAGGATTGATCTTTGTTGAACTATTGCATTCAAAACATGAAGACAATAAACGTTGGTGTGATTATAGTTCATCACGCTCGGAGTATTACTGGTAGTGCTACTGTTGGAGGCTTGGGATATTCTGCCCTGATTTTCACTTTATGTGAACAACAGGAGTTGAATCCCATATAAATGAAGAGAGATTATAGCCTCAGAATCCGATTGGGAGGCACGTGATTGAAAAAGTAGAATCATTTGTTGAGTCTAGAAGTGGAAGAAGGGATAGGCCCTCTACATCTGCTGTAGAGGCATCTACTTTTAATTTTGCATCATTGGAAGGTATTATGGATCAGCTCATGATTCAAAAATATGATATAATTAATATACAAACTCCGTTGGGAGAGATAAAAGCAATGAATGCTTATAATGATGAATATCAGCAGAGAAGAGTTTAGCAAGATATAGATTTTCAAAATGTTATGGTTAGACACTTCATGGGTGAACCTAATGTGAACTTTTGTACTTGCCCTAGCTTTGTTCCCTATGCTCCATTCATGATGAAGATGAAGAGGCAAGAGAAGAAGAAGAAGAAGAAGAAGAAGAAGAAGAAGATGATGATGATGGTGAGGAAGGAGATGAGAACTGATAGTTTAGTTTAAGTTTGATTTGATATTATGTGATGTTTGTATATTTGTTTGTACTGTGTTGCACTTTTATTTGATAATTTTTGGATTTAAGATTTTTATGTTTAGTTGTGGGCCTGTAATTTGTAATAGTAATAGTTGACTTTTTACTTTTCAGTTTTAGTATTTTTCAGTTTGAGCATGTTAAATGTTTAGCATTTTTCAGTTTTTGTTTTTCAGTTTTAGTATTTCTGTTTTAATTCCCAACAATTTCTTTAGAATATATTATATTTTATTTAATGCTTAAAAGCCTATATGTAGTTTACAATTAGTACCTGCAGTATACAGAACAAATTTCATCAGAAATCCTCTACATTTTTTACTTTCATGCATTTATTGTTTTCTTTCACCAACTAAAATTTTGTACTAAAATATTTTTAAGAAAATCATTTAAAAATTTAAGTCTGGGGGAAAGAAAAATTCTTTTGAAATGGAGAAAAATAAATTTTATTTGTCCTTAAGTAACTATATTTTCTTAAAAATAAATTTATATGACCTAAGATATTAAGATTTAACTTTAAAATGTTGTATAAATATTTATAGTAAATTTAGGTAAAAAGTTTTTAATAATAAAGGTCAATTCTAAAGTTAAAGATATTTGGTATGATAGGGTAAGACAATGTTTTTCTATTTTAAGTAAAGGAAAATTGTATTTTTGAAGTATTAAGAATTTTAGAGTTTCATGTACAGGCTTTATGAAAAATCATAAACTAGTATGACTTTATTAAGTAAGGAGAGATGTGGAGTTTTAACTTTAAGAAGAGGATAATGAAGTTCAAAACTATTAAAGACTATCTAGATATAGTAATCCTCACTTTAAAAAGGAAAAATAAAAAGAAAAAAAAGGATTTAAAAGATCCTAAAAGAAGAAAAAAGGGCGAAAAAGAAAAGAAAAAATATGGGTGAGGAGAAGCTTAAAAGAAAATAAATAAATGTCATGACTTTGAAGTATGATTTAACAATGATGTAGAAAACTCACATTCCCATCATCTTGGGCTTCTCAGTTAGCATCTTCATCAGAGTTTGTCCATGTTGTCTCTTGTAGGGGTAAAATTTGTATAGTGACAGACAAGAACATTCTCGATCATAAACATTTCGTTGATTCTCAAAGGAGTGAACTAAACAAACCCGTCTCGCACGTAGATCATTCCTTGGTTGATCCCATGAAGATTTGCATAAAATTCTTTCACCACAGGGACAACTACAACGATAGTAGTGTAGCAAAGCACTTCCCAACGCCTCTGCGCAATAACTTCTTCGACTTGAGTATTCAATGTGTTCAATCCTCGATTCACAAATCCCCTCTATTTGATAAGCCTCTTCTTCATTATAACTTGATCATGCAAATTTTGTGCGTTGAAACTGATGAAATTTCTTCAGTTGAAATTTCTAAATCTAGCGAGTTTCTAGAGTAGGAAGCCATAGGAATTGAAAAGTGGTGACTCTTCACTCGTTTTTCCCCCTAAAACATGTCTTGGAGTCGGTTTTTAGGAGTTATTTGAAGGTGTCTCCGCCAAAAACCGCAAATAACCGCCTTTTTCATCTCCACAGCGCATCATGCGCTGATCTGACACATCATGCGCCAGGTCCAAAATTTATGCCGTTTCGATTTTGATCAAATAAATTTCCAGTCTTTTCACAATATTAGACAAACAAAGATGTTTCTAAACATTTTTCTCAAATACACGGATTACATAAATACATAAACATAAACAAACATATTAGATTTTAAACAAAAACTAAAAAAAATAAAGTAAACAACGATACATATGAGTTGCCTCACACAAAACACTTGGTGTAACGTCGTCAGCTCGACATTCCCAGTCTCATTGTGGATGATCCAACATGATAGTGTCTTTATCATTTGGTCTTCGACCATCAAAATAAGGTTTTAATCTGTGCTCATTCACCTAAATATTCTTCCAGTTTTGGGATCTTCAATATTGACTGCTCCATAGGGATAAACTTTTATAACTCTGAATGGCCATTTTCACCTATAATTCAATTTTCCAAGAAATGATTTCAATCTTGTATTACATAATAAAACTTTCTGTCTAGGTTCAAATTCTTTTTTTACTATCTTTTGATCATGCCATTCTTTCATTTTGGGATCTTCAATATTGACTGCTCCATAGGGATAAACTTTTATAACTCTGAATGACCATTTTCACCTATAATTCAATTTTCCAAGGAAGGATTTCAATCTTGTATTACATAATAAAACTTTTTGTCCAGGTTCAAATTCTTTTTTTACTATCTTCCGATCATGCCATTCTTTCATTTTTTTCCTTATAAATCATCACATTATTATAAGATTCATTCCTAATTTCTTCAATCTCATTCAATTTCAATAATCTTTTCTCACCAACTTCTTTTAAATTGAAATTAAATTCTATTATTGACAAGTCTTCCAAAAAATTAATTTATATGAGGACATTCTTATATGCGTCTTATAAGCTATCTTATATGCCCATAATGCAGTTTCTAATCTAATTGATCAATCCATTTTGTTAGGATTAATACTCTTCTCCAAAATTCTTTTAATTTCACGATTAGATACTTTTGCTAAATCACTAGTCTAGGGATAATAAACAGTTGCAATTTTATGTATTTTATTATATTTTTCCATAAATCTTGCAACTGTTGCATTTCTAAAACGAGATCCTCCATCAGTAAGGATTACTCTCGGCATTCCATATCATGTAAAAATATTCTTTATTAAAAATTTTGAAACACTCCGAGCATCACATCTAGGTAAAGCGAGTGCTTCTATATATTTTGAAACATAATCCACCGCAATATATATATATCTATCCAAAAGAAAACATGAATGGTCCCATAAAATCTAATCCCCATTCATAAAAAATTCAATTTCCAAATTAAAATTTAGAAGCATTTAATTTATTCTAGAAATATTACATACTCTCTGAAACTGATCACATGTATATATATATATATATATATATATATATATATATTAACATTTCTAAAAAAACTAGGTCAATAAAATCCAAATTGTAAAGTTTTTCGAGCAGTTCTATCATTCCCAAAATGTCTTCCAAATTCAAATTCATGACATTTTTGCATAATCTCCTGAATTTCTTTATAAGACACACTTCGTCTTACAACTAAATCTTTACATTGTTTATACAAATGATGATCATAAAAAAAAAAAGATTTTGCAACATAAAGGAATTTCTTTTCCTGTTGTTTTGTTAGTCCATATAGTAAAATACCACTAACAATATAATCCACAATATCAACTTACCAAGGTATTACCCATCCTTTTACAACATAAAATTGTTCATCAGGAAAAGTATCTTTAGTCTCTCTCTAGATCAAGTATTTCTTCCTGTTTTAACCTCGATAGATGATCAACTATTTGATTATTAGTCCCTTTCCTATTGACTACTATAAAATCAAACTCTTGCATCATAAGTATTTATCTAAGTAATCTTGGTTTTGCATCCTTGTTTTGCATCAAATATTTAATAACAGAATGGTCAGTATGCACAACACAATCAATTCCAATAAAATATGATCTAACCTTATCAAAAGCATACACAATGGATAATAAATCTCTTTCAGTTGTGGTATAGTTAATATGAGCATCATGAAGAGTTTTATTAGCATAATATATGACCTTGAAAATCTTATCATATTTCTGCCCTAAAACAGCTCCAATTGCATAATCACTAGCATCACACATTAATTCAAATGGTTTCTCCCAATCCAGTGAAACAATTATAAGAGCAGTGATCAATTTTTCCTTTCAAGTTTCAAAGGCTTTAAGGCAATCTTGGCTAAAGTCAAACTTCGTATCTTTTTCTAGAAGTCGGCATAAAGGCTTAGTAATTTTTGAAAAATCTTTGATATATCTTCTGTAAAATCAAGCATGTCCTAAAAAGTTCCTAACTCCTCTTATAGTAGTAGATGGATGTAAATTCGATATAACTTGAATTTTTGCAGAATCTACTTTCATGTCATTTTCTAAAATTTTATGTCCAAAAACAATTCCTCCTACATTTCTCATAGTTCAAAATGATATTAGTCTTTTCACAACGTTCCAGTACTTTCTCTGATTGATTTAAACATATTTCAAAGGAAGTTTCAAATATAGAAAAAATGTCCATAATAACTTCAATCCCTTTTTCATTCAAATCTCTAAAAATTGACATCATACATCTTTGAAATATTGCAGGTGCGTTACACAATTCAAAAAACATTCACTGAAAAGGAAAAGTTCCATAAGGACTAGTAAATATTGTTTTCTCTTAATCCTTAGGAGCAATATGTATTTGGTGATAACCGGTATATCCATCCAAAAAACAAAAATATTTGTGCCCAGCCAATCTATCCAATATTTAGTCTAAAAAGGGTAAAAGAAAATGATCCTTTCGGGTGGAAGAATTTAATTTTCTATAATCTATGCAGATTCACCATCTAGTGACTTGTCTTGTTGATATTAATTCATTATGCTCATTTGTCACTATAGTTACACCTTTTTCTTTGAAACACAATGAATTAGACTCTCCCAAGCACTATCTGAAATAAGATATATTATTCCCGCATCTAACCATTTTATAATATCTTTCTTAAACACTTCTTTCATGATAGGATTCAATCTCCATTGAGGATCAGTTCTTGGTTTATGTTGATCGTCCAATAAAATTCTATGCATACATTTTGAAGTACTGATTCCTTTAATATCAGCTAATGTCCATTCAAAGGCTTTCTTATATCTTTTCAAAGTTTCTAACAACTGATGTTCTTACGCATCAGTTAGTTCTGAGGATACTATGACTGGTAGTGTAGATGAATCTCCTAAGAACGCATACTTCAAATGTGTAGGAAGTGTTTTCAATTCTGATTCAGAGGGTTTCTTAATAGATGAAATCAAATTGTTGTCATTTTCTGCAGGATCTAACATTTTATATTTTTCTTGAAGATATTTTAGTTCTTCCGTACTCACTTCCTTAGACTCATCCTAGATTTTATCCTCATCTTAATATTCCATATATTATTTTTCAAATTCACTTTCAAATGTCTTTTTGAAATATTCATGGCTTAAATACTCATTAATATCCATTTTGAAGCTTTCTATCTTTTGTTCTTTTGTAGGGTATCTCATTAATTTTGTAATATTAAATGTAACCTCTTGATCACTAACTCTCATAGTTAATTCTCCTTTCTGCACATCTATCAAAGCTCTTCTAGTGGTTAGGAATGGTCTTCCTAAAATAATATGAATTTCCTTATCTTCCTCCATATCTAATACAATAACGTCCATATGAAAGATAAATTTATCAACCTTTAATAAAACATCTTCCATAATTCATTTAGGATAAGTAGTCGAACGATCAGCTAACTGAAGAGTTACACTTGTAGGTGAAATATCTTCTAAGCCTAACCTTCTGAAATGAGAATTTCTTTATCTTCTTCCATATCTAATACAATAAAGTTCACATGAAAGATAAATTTATCAACCTTTACTAAAACATCTTCTATAACTCCTTTAGGATAGATAATCGAACGATCAATTAACTGAAGAGTTACAGTTGTAGGTGAAATATCTCCTAAGCCCAACCTTATGGAAAATTGATAACGACATAAGATTAATACTGGCTTCTAAATCACATAAAGCTTTTCTATAAAATCATTCACCAATAGCAGAAGGAATTGTAAAACTTCTAGGATATTTAAGTTTTTCAAGACGCTTCTTCTGAATTATAGCGCTACACTCTTCACTAAGTGCAACAGTCTCATTTTCTACAAACTTCCTTTTCTTATTAAGTATATCCTTTATGAACTTTACATAGCTTGACATTAGGTCCAAAGCTTCAACAAATGGAATATTTATCGTCAATTTCCATAAATTTTTCAAAAATTTTGAAAATTGATTATCGCTATACTTCTGCTTCAATCTTTGAGGAAATGGAGGTGGTGGTCTTTCTACAGTGATTTTCATTTGTTTAATAGGACTTTTTGACTCGCAATGAAAATCTTCACCATAATTTTCATTTTCCACCTCATTTTTTTCTATTTTAACTTCTCATTGATCTCTTTCTTCTAATTCTTTTCCAGTTTTCAGTTGAATAGCTTTAATTTTCTCCTTCTTCTGATCTTTAGGATTTACTTCAACATTACCAGACAATGTTTCTAGAGGTTTATTATTAAGTGTAATAAAAATACATCCCAATTGATTTTCCATGATTTTGATTGTAGCTCCTTAACTCTATAATTGACTTCGCATTTGCAATATGAATTCTTCCATTGATAACTTTTCTCCTTACTTTGTAAATTATTAAATCCTGGGAGTTAATAAGGTTTATAAGCTTGATTCCCTTGATTGTTGGAGCTTCCCACTGGGTTCATAGCATTGTTTCCCCATTGTGGATTTGCAACATTCGAGTTATTGTTACTCCAACTAAAGTTTAGATGATTCCTCTAACCAGGATTATAATAATTGGCATAAGAATTATTAGAACGATTGTTTATTGCATTTAAAGTCTTATAAGAAGATTGAGATTCTATCATTTTTTTCAAATGAGTTCTCCTTAAGCACATGTATTGTTTGATAATAATTCATTCCATAATGATCTATCTTCTTTGATATAGTGGCTATTTGAGCAGCTAATATAGATATTGTATCAGAATCATGAATACTGGCCACTCTTTTTGGATTTACCCTTTTTGAGGGCCATTAAAAATTATTAGTAGCCATCTCTTTAATTAATGAATATGTTTCATCAAATGGTTTTGACATTAATGATCCACCAGCAATAACTTCAATAATCAATCTAAGAGATCCAACCAATCTATTATAAAAACTTTGAAGTGGCAACACATGGTGTGGACACTTCCTAAGGAGATCTTTAAATCTTTCTCGGGCTTCATAAATTGATTCCCCTTCAAACTGAAAAAAATATGTAATATCATTTCTATGCTTAACAATTTTTGAAGGTGGGAAATATTTAGATATAATTTTTTTGTGATAAATCTCCCAAATTCCTGATAGATCCTGGTGCTAATGAGTTTAACCACATCTTAATTTTATCCCTCACTGAAAAAGGAAAAGTCTAAGTCTGATAGCATCCTTCGACACTTCATCTTATTTAAATGTAGCACACAATTCTAGAAAACTAGCAAGGTGTAAATTAGGATGTTCAGTTGGTGTTCCCCCAAACTGATTGTCTTGTACCATTTGGATAATAGCATGTTTAAGCTCAAATGAGTTGGCAGCTACAACGGGGTTTTGTATACTTAAATGAATTTCATCTGCTGTAGGATTAGAATAATCCCTTAAAGGTCTCTGATGATGTTCATTTTCATTACCATAATTACTTAAGTTGTAAGCCATTTTGTTGGAATGATTTTTCTCTTTTTGTTGTTTTCAAATTTTTCTAACAGTCTTTCTAATTCCGAATCGTAAGTTATTAAGTTTTCAGATCTTATCTTACGCATAAACAAAATAAAATAAGTAATTAAACAAGAAAATGTTCAAACTAAACTACAAATACACTTTTTTTATTTTAAAATAAAATAAAATAACTAATACTTTCCGTTACTTCCACGGCAATGACGCCAAAAACTTGACGCATGAAAACTTGAGATTAAATTATTAATATATATGAAATGTAACCTAAACATAATGTAACTTTAATGAAAATAATTTATCTTTAAAACCACTTTTAACTCCCAAGTCCCTTCTACATATAACACAAATATACATATTATTCAAGTAATNTTGAAAATTGCATCTTTCTCCAATAAATGGCATAAAGGCTTAGCAATCTTAGAAAAGTCCTTAATATATCGTATGTAGAATCTAGCATGTCCTAAAAATCTCCTAATTTCCCTTACATTTGTTAGAGAGGTAAATTAGTGATCACCTGAAATTTTAAGTAATTCTAACTTCCATACCATTTTCTGATATTTGATGACCTAATACAATTCCTCCTGCTATCATAAATTGTCATTTTTCCCAGTTAAGGACTAAATTTGTTTCTTCACAGCACTTAAAAACTTTAGATAAATGTTCTAAACATGAATCAAATAAAGTTCCAAACATTAAAAAGTCATCCATAAAGACTTCAATCCCATTTTCAATTAAATCACAAAAAATTGTCATCATAAATCTTTGAGATGTAGCAGGGGGATTATATAAACCAAGGGGCATTCTTCTAAAAGCAAAAGCACCATAAGGACTAGTAAATGTTGTTTTCTCTTGATCCTCAGGAGATATTTGAATTTGGTGATAACTGGTATATCCATCTAGAAAATAAAAGTATTTGTGCCCAGCTAGTCTATCCAGCATTTGATCTTGAAAGGTTAGTGAAAAATGATATTTCCTAGCGGCAAGATTTAATTTTTTATAATCAATGCATATTCGCCACCCTGTAACTTGTCTAATATGTATTAACTCATTATGCTCATTCACAGTTACAATTACTTCTCCTTACTTATGAACACGGTGAATTGGACTAACCTATGCACTATCTGAAATAGGGTAGATAATTCTAGCATCTAACCACTTTAAAATTTCTTTCTTAATAACCTTTTTCATAACAGGATTTAATATCCTTTGTGGATCAGCCCTGGGTTTGTAATTTTCTTTCAGATTAATTCTATGCATACAAATTGAAGAACCGATTCCTTTAATATCACCAATTGTCCATCCGAAGGCTTTCTTAAAATTTTTCAGATATTTCATCAGTTTTTTCTCTTCTTCTTCCTTTGTTAACTTCAAGAAAATTATAACAGGTAAAGTAGAGGAATCTCCTAAAGAGACATATTTTAAATGTCCGGGGAGTAATTTCAACTCAAGTTCTAGAGGTTTTTCAATAGATGGAAAAAATGATTTATCTTTGTCTATCGTGTCCAAAATTTCAAAACTTTCTTGAACATAACTTAAATCTTCCTTAGAAAGGTTTACACATTGATCTAATTCCTCTTCTTGCTCGTGTTCCAAATTCTTCCTTAAAAAGATCTTTACATTGATCTAATTCCTCTTCTTGCTCGTGTTCCAAATCTTTTACTTCAGATTTTTCTTCATAATTAGTCTTGAAATGGAATTCGCTCAGAATATTATAACATCCATTCTATAAAATTCATCATCTTACCTTTTGCAGGGTATTTCATTGATTTTGAAATGTTAAAAGTAACAGTTTGATCATTGACGCATATTGTTAATTCCCANTCAACAAGAAAGATAAATTGATCCACTTTCACTAGGATATCTTCTATAACTCCTTTAGGATAGGTTATTGAATGACCTGCTAACTGCAGAGTTACAGTAGTAGGGGTTATTTCTCCTAATCCTAATCTTTTAAATATTGATAATGACATAAGGTTAATGCTTGCACCTAAATCACATAAAGCTTTCCCATAAAATATGTCTCATATTGCACATGGAATTGTAAAGCTACCAGGATCATTAAGCTTTTCAGGAAGTTTATTCTGAATTATAGCACTGCACTCCTCACTAAGTGCAATAGTCTCATTATCTTCAAACTTCCTTTTTCTGTTGAGAATATCCTTCATAAATTTTACATAGCTTGGCATTTGTTCTAAGGCTTTAGCAAATGAAATATTAATTGTAAGCTTCTTAAATATTTATAAAAATTTTGAAAATTGCTTATCCAACTTATGTTATCGATGTCTCTGAGGAAATGGAGGTGGTGGTTTTTCTAAATCAATTTTTGCCGGAGAAATAGGTCTTTCAGAATTTTTTGAAGCATCCTCTTTTGATTCTTCAATTTCTTCTCTCTCTACTTCAATCTCTTTTTTAACCCTACCTTCCAACTCTCTTCTGCTTTTAAGTTGTACGGCTTTAACTTGTTCTTTATTCTGGTCTTTTGGATTTGATTCAGTTTTACTTGGAAGTGTTCCTTGGGATCTATTACTTAACAAACTTGTGATTTACTGTAGCTCCTTGACTTTGTAATTGATTACCCATTTGTAACACCACTTCTTCTATAGACAACTGCTTATCCTTAAATTATGTATTACTGTTGAAACCTGGAGGATAAGTAAATCTATAATTATTATTCTCTTGGTTGTTCCAGTTTCCCAAAGGGTTTACTTGGTTGTTCCCCCATTGCTGATTATTACGACCCGAATTATAATTCCAATTAAATTTAGGATGGTTCTTCCAACCTGGGTTATAATAATTGGAATATGGGTTATTTTGCTTATTATTTATGATAGTCAAAGTTTCTAATGATGCTTGAGAATCTACCATTTGGCCTAATGAATTCTCTTCAATCATGGAAATTGGTCGAGAAAAATTTATTCCAAATTGGTTTAACTTCCTCAAAATTGTAGCAACTTGATTTGCTAACATAGTAAATGCATCATTTTCATGATTATTGGCTACTTTCTTTAGATTTACCCTCTCAGAAGGCCATTGAAAATTATTGGTAGCCATCTCTTCAATTAAAACATAAGCGTCATGAAATGGTTTTGCATCAACGAACCACCAGCAGCGGCATCGATAATAGATCTAAGATAACCAATTAATCCATTATAAAAGGTTTGAATTATTAAACAATCTGTTATAGCATGGTGTTGACACTTTCTTAAGAGTTCTTTAAATCATTTCCATGCTTCATAAATATATTCCCCTTCAAACTGATTAAAAGATGTAATATCATTTCTATGCTTCACAGTTTTTTATGGTGGAAAAAATTTAGCGAGGAATTTTTGTGCCAAATCACCCCAAGTTCTGATAGATCCAGGTGCTAACGAATTCAACCACATCTTAGCTTTATCCCTCAGTGAGAAAGGAAATAACCTAAGTCTTATGGCATTATCTGAAACACCATTGTATTTAAATGTAGCACATAATTCTAGAAGGCAAGATGTAAATTTGGATCTTCAGTTGGTGATCTCCCAAACTGATTATTTGATATCATTTGAATAATATAAATTTGGATCTTCAGTTGGTGATCCCCCAAACTGATTATTTGATATCATTTGGATAATAGCTGAATTTGGATCTTCAGTTGGTGATCCCCCAAACTGATTACTTGATACCATTTGGATAATAACAGATTTAAGCTCAAATGAATTAGCCAATACAGTAGGTTTTTGAAGACTACAATGAAGTTCATCTACAGTAGGGCTGACATAATCTCTTAAAGGTCTAAACTCTTGATGAATTTCAGCATTTTGATTATTTTTGTTGCCATATCTGTAATTTTTTAAAATTTTCAAGATTTCTAATTTTTTGGCTTTTCAACTTTTTTTAATAGTTCTTTCTAATTCAGAATCGTAGGGCACTAGTCCTTCAGAACCTGAACTACGCATACACTAACATAAAATAAAATAAAATAAAATAAAACATATAAAATGAGATACAATATTTAAAGTTTAAATAAGACTTTCTAAAAGTAGAACTTTACTTAGTTTTTTTCCCCGGCAACGGCGCCAAAAACTTGATCCTTGGATACTTAATACTTATGCACAGTATAACAATAGTTATGATGGTATTTTTTTCACTTATATTTCCTTATTTTGCAACAAAATAAAAAACTTGATCCTGAAGAAAAATAAGAATTTAACTTTTTAATTTATATATATTTATATTAGGATACTATGCAAGTATACATATCGTTATCAAGTAATATAGAACTTTTTGATTAATACCTGAATATCGAACCCACAGAGAAGATTATGTAATATACACTTTAGAAAGTTTTTCTATTTTTAAAAAGATTATGTAATATGCACTTTTTAGAAAGTTTTTCTATTTTTAAAAAGATAATTACTTAAACTTTGAACCCACAGGGAAGATTATGCAATATGCACTTTTTAGAAAGTTTTTCTATTTTTTAAAAAGATAATTACTTAAACTAAAAATGAGATTATGCAATATACACTTTTTAGAAAGTTTTTCTATTTTTAAAAAGATAATTACTTAAACTAAAAATGATTTTTGATAGGATTTAAAATTTAAATATTTTTGGTATTTTTGATATTTTAACGAAACAGTAACAACTTAAAAATATACTAAAGTTTTTGTAGAAAAAATGTATTTAATATGAAAATTTCTTATCATGAATCAGTAATAAGTATAGGAATTCTGTTGTGAAAGTATGCAAATTGTGTTGTGTTAAAAAGATAACTAAAGTTTTTGTAGAAGAAAAGTACTTAATATGAAAATATCTTTCTTCTTATGTGAATCAGTAATAAGTATAGGAATTCTGTTGTGAAAGTATGCAAATTGTGTTGTGCCAAATATGGAATCAGTAATAAGTATAGGAATTTTGTTGTGGAAGTATGCAAATTGTGTTATGCCAAATAGAAGCAATAATATTTTTTACCCTTACTAGAGATGCTATAAAGAACATTGACTTATTTAAAGTTTGAATAGTTCTAAAGACTGGCTAGGCAAGGAAGATACTAGCTCTCACTCTAGAGTTCCCTCAATTCCCTCCACATGGGGGCTATTATTTTTGTGTCAGAACCTAAAACAATAAACCAAGTTGGGAGCTTTAACCTGTCATTTTAAAGTCCTCTAACTCTACACCCATCAATAAATATTTCCTAAACCAAGTTGGGGGTTTTAACCTGTCACTTTAAATTCTTCTAACTCTACACCCTTCAATGATTATTTCCAATGGGGGCTTTAACCTCTCACTTTAAAGTCCTCTAAATCTACACTCATCAATGAATATTTTCCTACCGTTTAACCTGTCACTTTAAAGTCCTCTAACTCTACACCCTTCAATGAATATTTCCCTATTTAGCACTCAATCATATGAACTACATTCTCATTCATACAAACTCATGTGATTCTTTCCAATTGTTGATTGAGACAATACCAGCCCAATTCTTACATGTTCTCATAATAAATTTTAACATCTGGATTGGCCAAATCAAGAAGTAAATGAAGTGCAGGAATTTAAATCATCACAACATCTTCCAACATTTCAATACTCTCCATATGAAGTGCATGGATTTAAATCATCACAACTTCTTCCAACATTAAAGATCAATACTCTCCGTTATTCCATCCAAAACTTAATTACTTATCATTTTAAGAAGAAAGATAAAGAAAACTACTCATAATCTATGGAGAAAATGGAGTGCATGGATTTAAATCATCACAACTTTGTCCAACATTAAAGATCAATATTCTTTACAAGTCTGATTTAAATCATCACAACTTCTTCCATCATTGAAGATCAATACTTTCCACAACTTTCGGTTCATGGATTTAAATCATCAAAACTTCTTCCAACATTAAAGATCAATACTCTCCACAACTTCCATCCATATTTAAATTTTCACAACTTTTTCCAACATTAAAGATCAATACTCTCCACAACTTCCATCAAAACTTAATTACTTATCATTTTAAGAAGAAAGATAAAGAAGTGCATAAATTTAAATCATCACAACTTCTTCTAACATTAAAGATCAATACTCTCCACAACCTCCATTGTTCATGGATTTAAATCATCAAAACTTCTTCCAACATTAAAGATCAATACTCTCCACAACTTCCATCCATATTTAAATTTTCACAACTTTTTCCAACATTAAAGATCAATACTCTCCATAACTTCCATCCAAAACTTAATTACTTATCATTTTAAGAAGAAAGATAAAGAAAAAAACTTCCATCCAACACTTTAATTACTTATCATTTTAAGGAGAAAGATAAGGAAAACTACTCAATGAAGTGCATGGATTTAAATCATCACAACTTCTTCCAACATTAAAGATCAATACTCTCCGTTAAAGTGCATAAATTTAAATCATCACAACTTCTTCTAACATTAAAGATCAATACTCTCCACAACCTCCATTGTTCATGGATTTAAATCATCAAAACTTCTTCCAACATTAAAGATCAATACTCTCCACAACTTCCATCCATATTTAAATTTTCACAACTTTTTCCAACATTAAAGATCAATACTCTCCACAACTTCCATCAAAACTTAATTACTTATCATTTTAAGAAGAAAGATAAAGCAACTTCCATCCAAAACTTAATTACTTATCATTTTAAGAAGAAAGATAAATAAAACTACTCATAATCCATGGAGAAAACAAAACCACACATTAGTTTAAAAGAAAAAATTATTGTCAAACCAACAACAAGTCTCGATTAAAACCAAAAGTATTTTAAAACAAAAACTTAAAAACTTATCTCAACCTCCACCAAACTCTTGAAGTTCCTTTGAATCTTCTTTCTCTTTTTACAATCACTCAAAACAAAATAACAAAAAGGATAAAGTAAATAAAAAGTTGTTCCTGAAAATCTCTCTAATAACAAAAAGGATAAAGTAAATAAAAAGTGGTTCCTGAAAATCTCTCCGAACTAACTCCCAGAGAAGAACTTTCAAAACTTGCCAATATTTTGATAAAGTAAATAAAAAGTGGTTCCTGAAAATCTCTCTGAACTAACTCCCCAGAAAAGAACTTTCAAAACTTGCCAATATTTTCAAGAACCTGAAAATCTCTTTGAACTAACTCCCCAGAGAAGAACTTTCAAAACTTGCCAATATTTTCAGGACTCAAACTTTTGTGGACCTTTTCAGGACTCCTTTCTAAGTCCTCTCTTCTTTCTTTTATAGTTTTCCAAGAGGTGCCTTGGGATCTCTTCAAAATGTGTCTTGATTCGATGTATTTGCCCAAGAGACGCATCCTTTCATGATAATTTTCATCTATGGTGGTTACAACCACCTATTAAGCCAATGGGTGGCTCAAAAACGTTTTCAAAATTCATGAAAACTGATTTTACTCATTTAGTAACTGCCACTGGCGCTTAAGCGCGAGGTCTCGACGCTTAGGCGCTGCCTTCTCTGTTTAACCGACGCTTAAGCGTTGGATCTGGCGCTTAGGCGCCAAAACTCTTTTGCATAATTTTTTATTTTTTTGCTCCAAATTTGATCCCTTTTCACTCCTTTAAGCAATTTTTTTCATTTTTACTTGTATCTGCAAGAAAAACACAAAAATACATTCCATTAAAGCGTAGTATCTCAAAATAAGGTATAAAAATGTGTTTAAAAACACTATATATTTTAGGTGTATCATGTATCACTTCTCATGAATTCTGTGTAGTCTTCTTTATCCTTCTCCCTGCTCTGAGATTTGGTTTTGTGAAGAATTGAATTTTTTTGTACGGTTTCAAATGTCAATATTTTGTGATGATTCGAACTCTGATCTTCATTTACTTTTCGATTCGGTCAATTGAACGGTTAAAATTTTTTGAGAGATATAAGATCTGAAAGGGCTATGCTTTCTACAATATGGTAAGAGTCTTATTCAATTTCATGGGTGAGAATATAATCAAAGGGGTTGAGTGCAAATAAATATATAAATATACTTTGTTGGATGCATAATTGGAGATTTTAAGGTGACGGATTAAAATACCCAATTTGGTCCAGTTGATTGGAAATTAATGTGAGATTGTTAGCCCTCAGGCGAGGGAGAAGTGGGAGCTCTAGAGTGAGAGCTGGTAATCCTCCCAACCTAATCATGGATTCAAGGTCCAAACTCTGAATTAGTCAATGTTTTTTATGCACATGACAGAGGGTAAAGATTAGGATTGCTCCTATTTGGCACAATACAATTATATGTATATATTTTTAAATGATTTTAATTACTTCACTAACCATGTACTCATTGTAAAGGGGAAGGATGCTTTCTTAAATTGAACTCTTCATCCCAAGACTTTATTTAGCCTTAGTAAATTTAACATTGAAGTTTAGAAATTAGTTTAGTAAACTTAGTTCTTTTAGTTGCATTTCTATTAGCATTCATTAAAACCATTTTAAAATATACGTCTTAATTTAATTTTTATTGTTTGAATATTGTGATTTATGTTATTATCATAAGAATTTTCATCTTCTAAGCTAATACATGATAGTAGTAGACTAGAGTTAGCCTAAGGGATTTCTTCCTTCACTTCTTTGTGGGATCGATATTGGGGTTTTTAAGGAAAGTATTATATTACTTGAAGTAATACACGCACTTATGTAGAACCCCTAGTGTGTGAACTATTTTATATATTTAATATAACATTTCAATTTTACACATTAAATATTTAATATAAATTAGGTCAAGATTTTGTTCATATTTTTACTAGCTAAATTACTGCGTAAGTTTGGGACATGTCAAGTTTTTGGCACTATTACCAGGGATTTAAATTGACATAAAACACGCAGAAAAATAGCACACACCAGGGGCGCATTAGAGGCCACCTTGATTCAAACCCCAAATTGAGCCCATCCTATGTGGCTAACCCTTGTTGGTCACTAGCACCGTTTAGCACTCCAGCTAAGGATATTGGCACCCGACAAGCAGAGCTTGAGGCCTCCCCATTAGCCTTAGCCATAAATCTCCCCCTCACAGTCAAGCATGGAAGAGGAAAAAAATCCTTGGGGAGACAATGCCAAAATCATTCCAGAGCTTCTTCTAACCTCACTAAGTTCAACTCCATTGTTCTTAGCCACTCATACCCACTGACTAAGTCCAATTTCTTCTTTCAAATCCATGGCAGTTTTTTATCATTCCATAAACCTCTGCCAATCTTCAAATTTCTTTGCTTCTGAGCTTCCCAAGGGCATAAGGAGAAGTTTCCAAATAAAAGCCCCATCCTTTGAGCCCTCTGCACCAGACTTAGCTCAAGGTCACACCACCTGCTAATTGAACTCATACCTAGAACATATCAGAGGAAGGTGATTCTTCAAGAACGTTCGTGGGACTCCAAGGAAGCTTCTACAACCACCCAATTGAGGCCTCACATCTTCAGCAAAGGTATAACTCAAAATTCCTAATTTTTTGCTCGGTTTCATCAATTGTGAAGTAGACTTGTATTTCATATGCATGTGACTTGAATTTGTGGAAAAAAGCCTTGCATGATAAGATCCTGATGTTGGGTCAACCCGAGTAAAACATTGGATACATCTACTTGATGACGCTAAATGAAGTGCTTTATGGGAAGCAACCCATAGTTATCTATGTGAATTGATTTTTGATTTTTATTATTGTGGAATATAGGATGTAGTACTGAGACCTATTAGATGTGAGGAGGCTCAAATACACTAATTTGATGATGGATATGAGATTGGGATATGAAAAATCTGTCGCGAGGCGAAATGATGTTTAACTATACACTAGCGCCTGACGCCTAAGCGCCAAAATTTGGTAAGCCTGACGCCTTAGCGTCATAATCTGGTGTGTTGGCACCACAGTTATATTACATGGGCAAAACCCGCCCACTGGGTTTTAACCCAAAATTTTCTATTAAACCCCTCAAATCTTATCCCTTGAAGTCAAAACCTTAAACTTTGGCCTGAGAGAAGAAGAGTTGGAGAGGATTTGAGTGCTTAGTTGATATTTCTTGCCCAAATAGAGAGTAGAAGCAATGTTGGTGCAAGTGATAAGAAGACCCCAGGGACGCCCAACCTTACATCAATGGCTTCCTAGCACTGAGTTTGGAGCGGATCACTGACAAATTAATGAAGATTGAAGAGGGGATCAAAACTCTGCACAACAAGCTAAGTGACATGTACCACTACTATGAGCATTTGAGGGGCAGATGAAACTTCAATTCAACCATTTGGCTTGTTATCAAGATTATCATGCTAGTATGTATCACATTAACAAGTGGATCAGTGATAATGTTGATAAAGATTATCCTCACGCTCCTTTCTACCACCTGTACGATCGCAACTTTCTATCAATTTAAATGGTAAGGCATAATTGTGCCAATAATTACTGATATTTGGAGAGGCTTCTAAGGATTTTATGTGTTAGATTTGTGTGTTATTGCAATTACTGTGTCAACTCTAGTCGAGGGTGTGTTCGGTACTACGAGAAGTTTAGTATTTGTATTGGTAATGATTTGATTTGTTGTATTTCTTTGATATGCCCGTTGTATAAAACTTGTTTGTTAGTAATGATATTGTGTTAAGTTTGTGAACATTTTGGTGTGTTTGAATGGTGGAATGAATAGAGTTTTAAAGTTATAATATAGTAGATAGAAGTTGGAAGATGTTAAGAGGATAGTTAATTAATAGAATGTGGTTAAATTAATGTTAAATTTTGATTTGGAGGCCTTAGGTTTGTTGTACCGTACTTAAAGATTTTTTTCCAAAAATTTGGGCCTGGAGCCTAGGTGGCAAAATTGGCGCCTAAGCGCCAATCATTTGCACAGTAAGGAGCCTAGGTGTCAGGATTGACGCCTAAGCACCAGACTTGGTGAATCGACCAAACGCGGCTAAAATCATGATTTAAGTTGACCTACCACCATTTTCTTCCTTTCTTCCCTCTTCTTCTTCCTATAGTTTTCAAAAGTGACACATAAGCCTTCCCCTAATTCGTGATTCTTCAACTTTTAGAGGCCAAAAACACAAGATTTCATCTTCTCTAGGTTAGATCTTCATTTTGGCATAGAAATTTCTTGGTTTCACCATGGATTTCTTCCACATTGAGTGGAAGCCAAGAAATTGCTAAATTTTGCAATTGGAGGTGAAAAATCCAAGGATGAAAGCTTCGTTTGCTTGGAAAAGACTTTTAGGATCATTAAAACTTATATATATGATTTACTTGGAATTTTTCTATATTTGAAGCATGGCTCCTAAAACTAAGAGAGGAAAGGGGAAGGAAACTTTTGATACCAACAAATTCGTGAATCGCAAGGCTCGGGACAGATATTATAACTTGATATTGTAACGAAAGTTCATTATGGGGTAGAGCTTTCCAAGTCCTGGTGGAGCGGTACAACACCTAATTGCTACTCACTAATGGTAGGCATTCTGCTACTTCACTGACATAGCAGTTATTTTTATCATGAGGGAATTCTATGCAAATTTAATTGAGCTTCCCGAGAATGAGGTATTTGTTAGAGGATGGAGAGTTGAGTTCACCCCCGAGTGGATCAATGTGTTATATGGTTTAAATCCTTCTCTGGACTACTTTTATTCAAAGTTTGAGCCTATTAAGACTGAGCTTAATGAAATTATTGTGTACCTTACTAATGGACGTGGAGTATAGAAGATCAGGAATGAACGTAAGGTAAACTTTTCTTCTTCCTTGCTTAATGCCCCATCCAAGGCATGACACTACTTCATTTCTGCCAAATTAAGTCTCTCGGACCACTTGGGCGAGGTGACTAGTGAAAGAATCACCTTGAACTATTGCATCTAGATGATGAAATCCATTGATCTTGGCTCTCTTATCTTCAAGGGTATTTACACCTCTGCGAGATCTAGTTCTTTAGTAGATTTTGGTTTTCCTTCTCTTATTTATACTATATGCAAAGACTCTATAGTAAATATGAGACCTAAAGCCTATTAGAAAGGCTAATGTGGATATTTATGCAAGATCTAAAGGTACAACTTCTAACATTCTATCTAATTGTACTTCTAGACCTTTTGACTCCAGTACTTCTATTCCACCTCTTGGATTTTGGGATGTGATGAGTGGGAGATATTTAGAACACAAATCTGAGCTATTCTTAATACAATGTCAAATGTAAGATATGAAGACAAATATGATCATGTAGAACAATACATACAGAGGAAGAGTGACTGTTATGCAACTTATGGTGAGTCGTTAGTGAAATTTTTGAAGGTTGATCATTCAGTTGAGTTTCCTACTTCCCATCAATTTTCTCCATATGAACATCGTAAGTCAATGAATGAGGACATTCCTGATGATGATGTTGAAGATGAGGAGGATGACTATATAGAGTTTAATTTTCTATTACATATCTTTCATGTAGAATTTTTCTATTAGACACTTCTTGTATGTCCTTACATAAAATTGATGTAGTTGCACTTTCTGTTTCGATGCATTATTGTTAATTTTGTTCTACTTTAGTTTATATTGCATGTGTGTTAGAGTAGTTTTATACGTTGCACGTTCTATGATATACCTATTGATTTTAATATGTACTACTACTCAGCTCTTTTTACTACTTGTACCTGTAATGTTTACATTTTTAGCACCCTGTCAGAAATAATAAAGTTTTCTCTCTTCATACTTGTTTTATACTTCAATGTTTTACACTATTTAAAAACTCAAGCTTGTGGGAGGGAGGAAAACTTTTAAAAACTAAAATTTATTTGTCCTCAATAAACTTTATATTTTTAAAAGTATTTTAATATAACTTATGGTATGTGGAGTTAACTTTAGATAATTATATT
This sequence comes from Phalaenopsis hybrid cultivar, assembly GCA_002079205.1. Classification (NCBI taxonomy): domain Eukaryota; kingdom Viridiplantae; phylum Streptophyta; class Magnoliopsida; order Asparagales; family Orchidaceae; genus Phalaenopsis; species Phalaenopsis hybrid cultivar. The sequence goes on along the minus strand of JXCR01120192.1, from coordinate 30,454 downwards.
TTTAATTTTATAAATGTAATATTAAACTTATGTAAAAGTATTTAGTGATAAAGGGTAACTCTGAGAGTTAAGANTAAAATTTATTTGTCCTCAATAAACTTTATATTTTCAAAAGTATTTTAATATAACTTATGGTATGTGGAGTTAACTTTAGATAATTATATTTTTGATTTTATAAATGTAATATTAAACTTATGTAGAAGTATTTAGTGATAAAGGGTAACTCTGAGAGTTAAGTTGTTTAGTATAAAATAATAAGAATATGCTTTTACTATTCAGAGAAAAATTGTATTTTTGAAACATTAAAAATTATAGAGCTACACTTTTAAAAAGAATTTGAGACTCTATGAGAAACTAGTACTGCACTAATACACATTTTTAGGTAAAGAAATGTAAGAAGTTTTTAAATNAATAAGAATATGCTTTTACTATTCAGAGAAAAATTGTATTTTTGAAACATTAAAAATTATAGAGCTACACTTCTAAAAAGAATTTGAGACTCTATGAGAAACTATTACTGCACTAATACACATTTTTAGGTAATGAAATGTAAGAAGTTTTTAAATTTAGGAAGAGGATACTGAAGTTCAAAATCATTAAAAGCTATCCAAATATTGTAATCCTCACATGAAAAAGAAATGAGAAGAAAGAATTGAAAATGATCCTCAAAAGAAAAAGGAAATAAAAATCAAAAGAAAAAGAAGAGCCAAAAATAATGGAAAAAATGTAGGGAGAAGCTTAAGAAGATGCTTAATTAAAAATTGGCTTCACATGAATTATATTAAAGCTGAGAACTTATTTACACTTTTAAAATTATTTAAAAGTATTAATATTAATACTAGTAGAGTTCTCTTATAATTCTTCTAAAATTCAGTGTGACAAATTACAATTATTTTTAAAATGAATAGAAAATCAGAATTCTTAATTTGATTACTAAATATTCTTATATTTTAGTTTTAACCTAAATTATTGAATTTTTTTTTAAGTTTCACTATCACATTTATGGGACAAAACTATTAGATTCTTTAGTTAAAATCCACTACCATAAGTTATTTTATTTGTTTTACCTTGTACAAAGATTACTTGAGGACAAATAACATTTAAGTTCGTGGGAATTGACACACCATAAAATTACATGTTTTTATCTATGTATTTCATGATTTTGTATTAATGATATTGTGTTTTAATGAATGGTATTTTGTGTGTTTTTGATTTTAGGTGCAAGAAATTGAGTTTAAGCGAAAAGGGATAAAAAATGGGTCAATTGAAGCCATAGACACAAAAGGTGACCTGGCGCCTGGTGCCAGGATAGTTTAGATGGTTGGCACCTATGCACGACAGTTGAGCGCGTAGGCGCCAGAAACGTTTTGCCCAAGATACAATGAATTTTGGCGAATTTAAAAAAGGTGGCTTAAGTGACCCTAATTATTTTCAAAGCTCTATATATAAAAGACATTTCTACACGTGAAAGAGGAGAAAAGGAGAAAAACTTCATTTTTTTAGTTGTTTAGACCACTATAAGGGTGGGCGGCCACTATAGTGGGAGTTTGGTGATTGTAGTGTCTTTTGCGAATCTTGTGGAGTCAATTCTATTAGAAACCTTCAGAGGATTGCTTGTGGAGAAGTTTCAGATAAGTATTTGTACTTTTTTTAAGATTTATCTTGCAAACTTCATTTTTATATAAAGGATTGTTTGTTTTGTTTTGATAAGTATTTGTTTTGTTTTTTTAAGTTTTCTTTTCTTTCTCTTTGTAATAGGAAGTAATGATGTGTGGGATTAGAATACTTTAAAGATTTCTTTTTTCAAACAATTTGTGATGGTATTTTCACCGGTTCTTCATTTACTTTACAAACTAGCCATTTATGATGTTAAAACACATTGCGAAAAGTAATGGAATGGGAGGGCTATGATTTCACCAACTAGTGAGTACTGCACTAATCCTTGGAGGAATGGGATGCCAAATACATGGGGGAGTGTAAATGGATAGGGAGAAAAGTTTTGATGGGTGTAGATTGGTGTTTCTAGAGTGACAGATTAGATCCTTTACTAATTTGGTCTATATTTGGAACTAAGGGTCACTGGTAGGTCCTATAGAGATGGCACAATGGGTAATCTGGAAGTGAGAGGCTAGAATCTACTCAGCACTACCACACAAGCTGGAACAACTTTAGATTAACCAATGTTCTTTATGCATGGAATGGGTAAAATAAATGTGCTCCTATTTATCACAATACCTCATTTTCATTTTTAATCATTTGATTCCTGCACTAATTTAAAATTTCTTTGCAAGGGGGAAGACTTTTTATTATAATCGTACTTTCTTACATATCTTTAATAATTATGTAATTGTGGGTTGGTTAAAGAGTGAAGAGGAGGATAAGGAATTTAAGGCCATATTTTTTGTAACTTGGGAAGGAAGAGAGAGAGAGAGAGAGAGAAATAAATAGAGTGGGAATTAGTGCCAGGGATTGAGGTATCCTAAGAAGAGAAAAAAAGATAGAGAATCAGAGAGAGGGAATTAGGGCTAGGGTTTGGGTAGCCTGGGAAGAAAAACAGGGAGAGGCAATTAAGGCTAAGGTTTGGGTAGTCTTGAAGGAGAAAGAGAGAAAGGGAATTATGGCTTATGGCTGGGTTCGGGTACATTTAGAAAATAAAGAGAGGGAGGGAGGGAGAGAGAGAGAGAGAGAGAGAGAGAGAGAGAGAATTAGGACTAAGGTTCAGGTAGTCTAGAAAGAGATAAGTGAGCAAAGTTTAAGTAGAGTTTTGGGTTCTGGAAGGAAGAGAGAAGTGGGTGGGGCTTAGAGTTAGGGTTGAGTATGGTGAAGGCAAGGAATAAATGAGGGAAAGAGTGGGGGGTTTCGCTAGTAAAAGGAAGAGAGATATGAGTGAGTTTTAGGTAGGGTTTAGGGTAGTGGAAGTAGGATAGACATGAGTGAGGGAATTAAGGTTTGGTTTGGGCATGGTAAAGGAAAGGAAGAAATGAGAGGAAGGGTGAGGGATTTTGGTGATGGTTTTGTCCAATGGGAAAGTAAAAAAAGGGAAAGAATGAAAGCATGATTTTGGCCAAGTCGGAAAGAGTAAAAAAAAGGGAAAGAAATTCATTGTTTTAGATCAAAATTTCACAATACATTCCTCTCAAAAAATTTGAAATGAAAAAGGAGAAGTAATTATATGCTTTGGTTGTAGAATTGTTTGATTCCTTACCATGGATGAAGTGCTTGATACTTGCCTTCTTTGCTTGGAGAGAGAGGAAGGCAGTTTGGTTATTTTGAGAAAATGGGGAGGAGATGAGTGAGAGGTTTAATATCAAGAGAAGATGAGTGAGGGAGGAAGAGGTTCCAGATAAGATAGGGGAACAGTGTGGATGTGAAATTTTTTACCAATAGAAGGGTTTAAGTGGGGGTGAGATTTAGAGGGAGGAGTTTTGAAGGAGTGGAGAAAATATTCAAAAAGGGGGGATTCAAATTTTAGGGAGATTGTTATGGTGGTTATCAATAAAATGACAAACAAAGCTTATTTGAAAGTGAAAAATGTAAGGAATTCAGTAATACATTAGTTTTGATTGAAATGGTCTCTAGCTCAAGAGAATCCAAAATTTTGTTATGGGTGGTTGTAGTCTGTTATGGCCAAAAATTGGATCTTGGCTCATTGGGTAGATAAAAATGCAAGAAACTCAATGATGCAATTGGTTTTGGTTGACCCTAGCCCCAACTCAAGATATTTAAAGTCAAAGTGTAAGCACCATCCTTGGAGAGAGAAAATTTTATAGATTTTGAATGAAAGTTTTTAGTGGGTTTTAATTGATTAAATTATGTCTTTTCATCTCACATTAACTTTAGTTGAAGTTTTATTCTGATCTGAGCTCTTTTTGAGTGAAATATTAGAATTATTCTTTTTAATATCTAAATTTTTGTCCAAATAATTGTAGGCTTAACATGCTTGCAAATAGAGTCTAATTTGGGCACGAAGGGGTCCATTTGAAAGGATTCAATGATCTAGACACACTTGCACAGTCTGTTAGAAAAATAATTATTTTTTAAATTTTTTTTACATAGGATTAACTTTCATACATGAGAACCAAAACAAAACGTTTTACGTAAACAATATGTAAAATTATCATTAAACTAACTTGCAAACTTCTCATAAGGGATTATAAACATCATGCAACGTATAGAACAAAATTTTGATCAATGGATTGGTCTATATAGAACATAATAATTTGAGGGCGCTTGGAGCACTATTCATACATGAAATTTGAAGTTAAAAGTTTTACGTAAAAATTATGTTATATTATCATTAAACTTATTTACATGATCTTTATATAGGATAATAAACATCATATAACTTTCTGAATAAAGTTTCAAGCTCTATAATGATCTATGGAGAAAATGATAATTTTGATGTGCATATTGGTTAAAGATAATTTTGAGGTCAATTTTAGGATTTGGCTGCAGTTTTTTATATTTGGTTATGTTTTATTTTTGTTGATTTCAATTTTTATTTAGTTAGATTTTAATTTTAGCTTAAGTTAGGATTTAGCTCAACTTTCATCTTAAGTAGATGACACTTGAAGGGAGTTCCTATGTTCTGATGAGATTAGATTCAAGCTAAAAAACGATTGAATTAAAAGTATGGTCAACAAACATAGTATATCAATTTTTATTAGCATTTCAATGATACCAAAATCATTTACATCTATCAAGAAGTGAGTGAGCTAACCAATAGAAAATCATTAACTTGAAAATTTTAGTTGTCATTTGGTTACCATATCTTTGGATAGTTGTAGAGCTTGAATTGGTTGTTTTTTATGAAAATAAACCGAGATCATCATGTTTCATTGTATGTGATCTTTTTGTTGGAGATCAATGAATAGAGCTTATACAATTTTAGAATCCTTAAAATTTGTATCCATCTTAAGAATTATTGACCCAATGGAACTAAAGATAGAAGCCTATTCTTCATGCAACAAAAGCAACTCTATTCCAAATTTGGAACAATCAATTTGATGGAAAATTAATAACAAGCTACATCTCTCTTAGCTCCATCTGAGATGTTCTCATTCATATTTGATTTCAACATACAAATCATGTCGCTTATTCATTTGTATCTGGAGAAAATGAAGGATATGTAATACATAAAATACTTTATTAGCCTTCCGCCAAGATAAAAAATAAAATCCAATTTAATCAAGAGATGAGTTGAGTTATGCCAAAAATAATAGCATTAGATCGTGTTTACCAATTTAAACTGGATTTATACACATTATGAAAACTTCAACTTATTAATTTGGATTTATAGAAAAGGAATAATGCCATAATTGTAGAAAATCTTGTTAGCTTACCAACAAGATCATAATCATGCAATTTAATTAAGAGATAAGCAAGTCTGTCAAAAATAATAATATTGTGTTAGATTTCATGATTTACTTTATAGACAAACAAATAATTCATGAATATTTAGAATACAATAATTCTTGCTTACTATGAATGTACTAAATAGAAAAATAATCCTCTTACAATATTTTCCATGAAAGCATACAACTTTTAAGCATTCTCAATATACTACAACCAAAATACATTGCTATTTGTTTTCACTATTTTCCTTTTTCAACCAACTTAACAACCACTTAGAGAATTTTAGAGTTATTAGGAAAAAAACTTACTTCTTAATTAATTACTATAATTTGCATTTTACAATTATTCATATTTTGAAGAATAATAAAAAAAAGTATTTTTCTTACAATAAAAAAGAGCTCAACATTCTAAAATGATTGCATGCTTTAGGGGTGAATGAGCTTAAGATTGTTTGAATATATATACAAATATTTTTGCACAATTTTTATTAATTTTAATCTACTAAAAGGGCTGAAAACAGGAGCCTTAGGGTTCATTTGAACTAGCAATAGCTTTTTATAAACTTGGTTGTGAATTTGATGTGGGANTAACCTAAATTATTGAATTTTTTTTTAAGTTTCACTATCACATTTATGGGACAAAACTATTAGATTCTTTAGGTAAAATCCACTACCATAAGTTATTTTATTTGCTTTACCTTGTACAAAGATTACTTGAGGACAAATAAAGTTTAAGTTCGCGGGAATTGTCACACCATAAAATTACATGTTTTTATCTATGTATTTCATGTTTTTTTTAATGATATTGTGTTTTAATGAATGGTATTTTGTGTGTTTTTGATTTCAGGTGCAAGAAATTGAGTTTAAGAGAAAAAAGATAAAAAATGGGTCAATTGAAGCCATAGACACAAAAGGTGACCTGGCGCCTGGTGCTAGGACAATTTAGATGGTTGGCGCTTAGGCACGACAGTTGAGCGCGTAGGCGCCAGAAACGTTTTGCCCAAGATACAATGAATTTGGACGAATTTAAAAAAGGTGGCTTAAGTAACCTTAATTATTTTCAAAGCTCTATATATAAAAGACATTTCTACACGTGAAAGAGGAGAAAAGGAGAAAAACTTCATTTTTTTAGTTGATTAGACCACTATAAGGGTGGGCGGCCACTATAGTGGGAGTTTGGTGATTGTAGAGTCTTTTGCGAGTCTTGTGGAGTCAATTCTATTAGAAAATTTCAGAGGATTGCTTGGGGAGAAGTTTTAGATAAGTATTTGTACTTTTTTTAAGATTTATCTTGCAAACTTCATTTTTATATAAATGATGTTTTGTTTTGTTATCCCCATTAATTCTAAGTAGTTTTCCTTTCTTTCTCTTTGTAATAGGAAGTAATGATGTGTGGCATTAGAATACTTTAAAGATTTCTTTTTTTTCAAACAATTTGTGATGGTATTTTCACTGGTTCTTCATTTACTTTGCAAACTAGCCATTTATGATGTTAAAACACGTTGCGAAAAGTAATGGCATGGAAGGGCTATGATTTCACCAACTATTGAGTACTGCACTAATTTTTGGAGGAATGGGATGCCAAATACATGGGGGAGTGTAAATGGATAAGGAGAAAAGTTTTGATGGGCGTAGATTGGTGTTTCTAGAGTGACAGATTAGATCCTTTATTAATTTGGTCTAAATTTGAAACTAATGGTCACTGGTAGGTCCTATAGAAATGGCACAATGGGTAATCTGGAAGTGAGAGGCCAGAATCTACTCAGCACTACCACACAGGCTGGAACAACTTTAGATTAACCAATGATCTTTATGCTTGGAATGGGTAAAGAATAGATATGCTCCTACTTATCACAATACCTCATTTTCATTTTTAATCATTTGATTCCTGCACTAATTCATAATTTCTTTGCAAGGGGGAATACTTTTTATTATAATCGTACTTTCTTACACATCTTTAATAATTATGTAATTGCGGGTTGGGTCAAGAGTGAAGAGGAGGATAAGGAATTTAAGGCCAGATTTTTTGTAGCTTAGGAAGGAAGAGAGAGAGAGAGAGAGAGAGAGAAATAAATAGAGTGGGCATTAGTTCTAGGGATTGGGGTAGCCTAAGAAGAGAAAAACAGATAGAGAATCAGAGAGAGGGAATTAGGGCTAGGGTTTGGGTAGCCTGGGAAGAAAAACGAATTTTGGCTGGGTTCGGGTACATTTAGAAAATAAAGAGAGGGAGGGAGGGAGAGAGAGAGAAAGAGAGAGGGAGGGAGAGAATTAGGACTAAGGTTCATGTAGTCTAGAAAGAGATAAGTGAGCAAAGTTTAAGTAGAGTTGTAGGTTCTGGAAGGAAGAGAGAAGTGGGTGGGGCTTAGAGTTAGGGTTGAGTATGGTGAAGGCAAGGAATAAATGAGGGAAAGGGTGGGGGTTTGGGCTAGTGAAAGGAAGAAAATATGAGTGAGTTTTAGGTAGGGTTTAGGGTAGTGGAAGTAGGACAGACATGAGTGAGGGAATTAAGGTTTGGTTTGGGCATGGTAAAGGAAAGGAAGGAATGAGAGGAAGGGTGAGGGATTTTGGTGATGGTTTTGTCCAATGGGAAAGTAACAAAAGGGAAAGAACGAAAGCATGATTTTGGCCAAGTCGGAAAGAGTAAAAGAAAGGGAAAGAAATTCATTGTTTTAGATAAAAATTTCACAATACATTCCTCTCAAAAAATTTGAAATGAAAAAGGAGAAGTAATTATATACTTTGGTTGTAGAATTATTTGATTCCTTACCTTGGATGAAGTGCTTGATACTTGCCTTCTTTGCTTGGAGAGAGAGGAAGGCAGTTTGGTTATTTTAAGAAAATGGAGAGGAGATGAGTGAGAGGTTTAATATCAAGAGAAGAGGGGTGAGGGAGGAAGAGGTTCTAGATAAGATAGGGGAACATTGTGGATGTGAGATTTTTTACCAATAGAAGGGTTTAAGTGGGGGTGAGATTTAGAGGGAGGAGTTTTGAAGGAGTGGAGAAAATATTCAAAAAGGGGGGATTTAAATTTTAGGGAGATTATTATGGTGGTTATCAATAAAATGACAAACAAAGCTTATTTGAAAGTGAAAATTGTAAGGAATTCAGTAATACATTAGTTTTGATTGAAATGGTCTCTAGCTCAAGAGAATCCAAAATTTCATTATGGGTGGTTGTAGTCTGTTATGGCCAAAAATTGGATCTTTGCTCATTGGGTAGATAAAATGCAAGAAACTCAATGATGCAATTGGTTTTGGTTGACCTTAGCCCCAACTCAAGATATTTAAAGTCAAAGTGTAAGCACCATCCTTGGAGAGAGAAAATTTTATAGATTTTGAATGAAAGTTTTTAGTGGGTTTTAATTAATTAAATTATGTCTTTTTAGCTCACATTAACTTTAGCTGAAGTTTTATTTTGATCTGAGCTCTTTTTGAGTGAAATATTAGAATTATTCTTTTTAATATCTAAATGTTTGTCCAAATAATTGCAGGCTTAACATGCCTGCAAATAGAGACTAATTTGGGAACAAAGGGGTCCATTTGAAAGGATTCGATGATCTAGACACACTTGCACAGTCTGTTAGAAAAATAATGATTTTTAAATTTTTTTTTTTACCTAGGATTAACTTTCATACATGAGAACCAAAACAAAAACATTTTATGTAAACAATATGTAAAATTATCATTAAACTAACTTGCAAACTTCTCATAAGAGATTATAAACATCATGCAACTTATAGAACAAAATTTTGATCAATGGATTGGTCTATACAGAAAATAATAATTTTAGGGCGCTTGGAGCACTATTCATACATGAACTTTGAAGTGAAAATTTTTACGTAAAAAATATGTTATATTATTATTAAACTTATTTACATGATTTTTATATAGGATAATAAACATCATATAATTTTCTGAATAGAGTTTCAAGCACTATAGTGATCTATAGAGAAAATGATAATTTCGATGTATATATTGATTAAAGCTAAATTTGAGGTCAATTTTAGGATTTGGCTGAAGTTTTTTATATTTGGTTATGTTTTATTTTGTTGATTTCAATTTTTATTTAGTTAGATTTTAATTTTAGGTTAAATTAGGATTTAGCTCAATTTTCATCTCAAGTAGTTGACACTTGAAGGGAGGTCCTATGTTCTGATGAGATTATATTCAAGCTAAGAAAATATTGAATTAATCGTATGGTCAACAAACATAGTATATCAATTTTTATTAGCATTTCAATGATACCAAAATCATTTACATCTATCAAGAAGTGAGTGAGCTAACCAATAGAAAATCATTAACTTGAAAATTTTACTTGCCATTTGGTTACCATATCTTTGGATAGTTATAGAGCTTGAATTGGTTGTTTTTTTATGAAGATAAATCGAGATCATCATGTTTCATTTTATGTGATCTTTTCGTTGGAGATCAATGAATAGAGCTTATGCAATTTTAGAATCCTTAAAATTTGTATCCATCTTAAGAACTATTGACCCAATGGAACTAAAGATAGAAGCCTATCCTTCATGCAACAAAAGCAACTCTAATCCAAATTTAGAACAATCAATTTGATGGAAAATTAATAACAAGCTACATCTCTCTTAGCTCCATCTGAGATGTTCTCAGTCATATTTGATTTCAACATACAAATCATGTCGCTTATTAATTTGCATCTTGAGAAAATGAAGGATATGTAATACATAAAATACTTTATTAGCCTTCCACCAAGATAAAAAATAACATTCAATTTAATCAAGAGATGAGTTGAGTTATGCCAAAAATAATAGCATTAGATCATGTTTACCAATTTAAACTGGATTTATACACATTATGAAAACTTCAACTTATTAATTTGGATTTATAGAAAAGCAATAATGCCATAATTGTAGAAAATCTTGTTAGCTTATCAACAAGATCATAATCATGCCATTTAATTAAGAGATAAGCAAGTCTGTCAAAAATAATAATATTGTGTTAGATTTCATGATTTACTTTATAGACAAACAAATAATTCATGAATATTTAGAATACACTAATTCTTGTTTCCTATGAATGTACTAAATAGAAAAATAATCCTCTTACAATATTTTCCATGCAACCATACAACTTTTAAGCATTTTGAATATACTACAACCAAAATACATTGCTATTTATTTTCACTATATTCCTTTTCCAACCAACTTAACAACCACTTAGAGAATTTTAGAGTTACTAGGAAAATCTTACATCTTAATTAATTACTATAATTTGCATTTTACAATTATTCATATTTTGAAGAATAATAAAAAAAGTATTTTTCTTACAATAAAAAAGAGCTCAACATTCTAAAATGATTGCATGCTTTAGGGGTGAATGAGCTTAAGATTGTTTGAATGTATATACAAACATTTTTGCACAATCTTGATTAATTTTAATCTACTAAAGGGTTCATTTGAACTAGCAATAGCTTTTTATAAACTTGGTTGTGAATTTGATGTGGGAAAAAAATATTATCTTTTTATGAAGAAAAATTAAATCGTAACATCTTGAAAGCTATATCAAATTATAGCAAATCTAATATGAAAAAAAACAGCTCTTCATAAAAAATTCTAGAAGGAAACAAAGTAACGGTACCTAAAAACAAATGTGATGGCGGTCTCAAAGTAAACCAATGAAAAAAAGGTCAAAAATAGGAAAAGTTACTGTATGCAGGCTGACGCAAAATTTCTATCCGGAGTCCAGTGAAAACTTATCATGTGGCAAGTGGGCCCCATGGCATGTGGGCCTCACGTCTTTTTAAAAAGCACTGGTATTACAGTGGGACCCACTTGCTTTGCGTTTGGAGTCCGGATGCAACATTCTGTCCACACATCTAATATAGTTGACAGAAAATTCATTACTTTTAACAAACTTTTATCAATTAGCTTAACGTGTAAGGAGTTATATTTTTTGCGAGTTCTTCACCCTTATCAAGTCTTTTGGTCACATTATTAACAATTTTTTAAAGATTAAGCTAGGAAATTAATATAAAATCAAAGCCTTGGTGCCTCTCATTATCAAACTAAAGGCAAAATAATTTCTTTGTGGGGTGGGGAAAGTAGCACAGGGAGCTATATAGTGTGTGACTATTCTGCGTAAGTTGGGGTAATATTTTATACATAATTTACCTCTTTTAAAAGAGAATTTGAATTACTAGCTTCTCTCAAACCGTGGGCTAAAGTCATTAATACAAGACTTAATCAGACTAGCAATGATATCTAACATTCAAGTACCTGTGAATCAAACATATTTAGTTCTTTAAACACTAAGAAATCATAAGCAATATAAATTAAGATTTATGATAGTAATTTTAACAAAAAAAAAAGAACTTAAATAAATATTAATATTTTGATTTATAGCAATTTGATTCAACGAATGATATTTAATGATTTCTAGGATCAGAACTATTGAATTGTAAAGGTTTCGTTCATGGTAATAAATAAGGATATATATATGTATAAAGGAATTTTGATTATGTTTTAATTGCTATAAATATGTAGTGTCGGAGTCAGACGATGGCATGGAAGGAGAGTTATTCATAAATTTAAGTTTAATCCATATTTTTTTTTTTTATAATTATGTAAAATATAGAGGATTCACCAATCTAACTTTTGGGTATTACTTTTTTTTTTTGTATTTTTAAATTAAATTTATGTTTTGACACTACTAAAATGCTTAAAATAAGATGTCATAAAATTCATCATGATAATTTCAACTTTGATGTGTCATCAAGAATTTTTATCATGTAGCATTAATCTCGATGCGATTTTTAAGAAATATATAATCTAAATTCAAATTCACGATCGTCTGCACCCTGTTCAATAAGTTTAAAGGCAAACTGATCATCTCGATAAGTCGAATCGAATGACTCTAGAATTGGTTCAATCTGGGTCTGATCAGGTCTAGATCAATCTGTTGAAGCATGATTGGAGGCTTTGGCTCATGAATTGAATGGTCAAATCAAATCTGAATTCAACATGTTTTCACTCGAATTGAACATTTTGACGAGAGAAATCAAGTAAGTTTGATATTGCTCAATTTCAAGATTATTAAGNTCTCGATGCAATTTTTAAGAAATATATAATCTAAATTCAAATTCACGATCGTCTGCACCCTGTTCAATAAGTTTAAAGGCAAACTGATCATCTCGATAAGTCGAATCGAATGACTCTAGAATTGGTTCAATCTGGGTCTGATCAGGCCTAGATCAATCTGTTGAAGCATGATTGGAGGCTTTGGCTCATGAATTGAATGGTCAAATCAAGTCTGAATTCGACATGTTTTCACTCGAATCGAACATTTTGACGAGAGAAATCAGGTAAGCTTGATATTGCTCAATTTCAAGATCATTAAAACACCCAAATCCTTAAAAACTATCTATGAACAAAGGGGATCTAGATGAGCAGTCTGGTCTATTAGTTCGGAAAGTTACCTAGCAAAAGATCAAAATGCCTCTCCTTAAAAGGCTATATATAGACCCCATCATTTCTCTTGGGAAAGAAAGAAGCGAAGGTCGAACGAGTAACCACTGACTTCTATTGCTGACCGTCGATCACCAACAGTCTGCGATCATTGCTTCAACCTTTGTATTCAAACCATGAATTTTATTTCTGACACATATGTTTTATTTGTGTTGTATAAGGATAAGTGTATGTTTTGTGTAAGATTGTATCCTCGTTCTCTCTATCTTGAGAGAATGATACCCCTCTACACTTACAAACACATAATGGGTTAATTTGACATGGCTAGACCCCGCCATTTTTACCCTTCCATGGTTATTTTATGTAAAAAATTTGGTTTATCCTTTTGTTACATTTAATTATCTCTATGTGTGTTGGATCTTCGTGCAACACTAAGTCGTCAAAATATCACCTTATTATTATAGATTTTTTGGCTTTCTACAATTTGACACCGTCTATTGAAATGAAGTCCCATCTATAGCATTTTATACTTCTTTAGTGGCAAGCAAACAAAATACATGAGCTTCTTGCTCTATTACTCACCATTCCAAGGCGTGCTTTTTGCTCTAATACTCACCATTCCAAGGCATAGCTCGAAGTCCAAGACGCCAAGTCTCCACTTTGTTTCTTAATGACATACATCACCCAATTGGCCAAGGAACCTCTTTTGCACCACTAGATGATTATAGAGGAATCTTAAAGTGAGATTCTCCATTATTCACGTGAGGCTCAACAACGGATGATAGAGCATACTGGAGGGGCACAATTACCTCAACATTCACTAATTGGAGGTACACATTTAGCAACCCCTCCATACACTGATGTTCTTTCTAAGGAAGCTAAACTTTTGGATACTGCTAGCTCTACACATGCATTCAATGTATCCAAGTCTACTAGCAAGCCTCCAACACATATGGAGAACTTGGACTGACTACATAATGTGTGATGAGTTATGATGTATAGTGCAAGAAGAGTTCGCTCTGTATGATAGAAGTCAATTTTCTACTTGATGTAATTCTCAAGAGTATTCTCTCTTGGCTGACATCATTCATAAACACTCTACTCCAATAGAGTTTAGGCTTCCGAGCATCGATTCTTATGATGGGATGTTTGACCTTCATGAACATGCTAATCATTATATAACCATCATGCATATACAATGAGCTTCTAACAAACTCCTTTATCATGTTTTTCCTGCTACAAAAGTCAAGTATGTACTTGGTATTATCCATTATGAAGAGGGTTCAATCATACATTTAATAAGATTACTAAATTATTTATGACACAATTCATCAAAAATCAAAAGATTATTAAAGACTCTTTCCACATCTTTGAGATTCATTTAAGTGAGGGAAATTTACTGAGAGATTTTTTTCTAAGATTCTCAATTAAAGCACATCAAATCTTGTGGGTAGATCCAAAATTGTTAAGAGTGTCCTCTTATGGGGATTGAACCCTCATCTTTTCTACTCATCTTCAATGCAAGAACTAGTTTGTTCATATACTAAACTCATCCATCACATTAAAGCATAAATTACAATTGATGAAAGCATTAATGTACATAGAAAATCATTTGAACAATTAGTTGGATAACAAAATAACATCCATAGAAATATAGCTCAATCATCTTAGTGCAAAATATATAAACCATGGGGAAACCATAGTTTTCCTTCATGAGCACAACATAGTGAATATTGGTTGGAGAAGGAATACATTTTGCATAGAATATAGCATGTTAACATTCTAATGAAATATCAAGATAATAAAACTTTTAAATAATTACCTCCATTAAAACCAAATTCAGGGAATCCAAAGCAATATTGACTCTTCCATCAAAGTCATGGCCATAACATCAAAGAATGTTATCAACTTAAAGAAGAGATTGAAAGGTTAATTCAACATGGTTATTAAGCATAATTAATATAAAGTAAGATTGACTATGTGATTAAAACCACTACTAGAAGGAAACAAGCCCAAAAGAATCGGGGGAGAATCACAAGTCTGTCGTTGAAATTGGAATGACCTTGGGAGGTCCGTTAATACTCATGCATATTTTTATCACTATCTTTGAAGTTCCTTCACCAAAGAAACCTCATGTCAGCCACTCCATCTCCTTTATGAATATGATCTTGAGGGGGTCTAGATCCCTCACCGAGATCCTCTTATTATAAGCACTAGAATTAGCAAACCTTGTTATATTGTAAAGAGAATCTCAATTGATGAAGTTTAATTGATGTCATTTTTTATTCTACTGCACCTCTTTATGGCTTTGATAACTAGCTTCTTAAAGTTGGGGGAACAATCAATATCCTTGTCAAATTGGGAATATTTCCTTGATAAATGACTCACCTAATTCAATTTATTGTTGTCACATTAGACTTGGCATACAATGCCACCATTGGAAGAAATATCCAATCAATCTTTGGTGTCGTGGCTTATATATCATGCCTCAAGATAAAATTTTCAGCATCATTCAAAGTTGGCATTGTACATGAGAATAAGAAAATGATACAACCATGCTACATCAGACAAGCTGAACTACTCCAATCAGTGACCTTTAGTACCAAAATTTTTTATCATGAGGATGAAGATATATCCCAGTGGATGTTTCTGGTAGAAGCCTTGGTATGTATTCTTCTATCAGAGGAACATACTTCATAGATAATGCAACTTGGATCTCTATTATCAAATGAACAAGAGTTGGAATATGTGAAATTTCTCCACAAAAATCAAAACACATTTTCTTGGAACCTTATAGATATGTTAGGAATTGACTATAAAGTAATTATGCATTCCTCAAAGATAAACCCCACATACAAGTTGATAAAAAAAAATACAACATAACACCAACAAGCAATCAAATAAGAGGTCAACAAACTTCTTCAGGCTAATTTCATATAGGAAGTACATCTTTTGGTTTGCCCAGATTACATCATTTAGGTTAAGAAGGCTTCAAACATAGAGGATGTGTGTTGACTATATAGATCTTAACAAAGCTTTCCTAAAAGATAACTTTCCTCTACCCTTAATAGATCAATTTTTTCATGCTACCTTTAGAAATTAAATGCTAGGTTTATGAGATACTTATTTTTGTTATTAGATAAAAATGAATTTTGTTGATGAGAAAAANAGAAGGCTTCAAACATAGAGGATGTGTGTTGACTATATAGATCTTAACAAAGCTTTCCTAAAAGATAACTTTTCTCTACCCTTAATAGATCAATTTTTTCATGCTACCTTTAGAAATTAAATGCTAGGTTTATGAGATACTTATTTTTGTTATTAGATAAAAATGAATTTTGTTGATGAGAAAATAACTTCCTTTCAAACATATAATTGAATGTACTATTACAAAGAAATGTCTTTTGGGCAAAAAAATGTTGGTGCAACCCACTAGTTTCTTATGAATAAAATCTTTAAAGACCTCAATAGACTTGCCATGGAAGTATATATTGACGACATGTTAGTAAAGTTTTAGATAACTCTAAACTTATTTTTTATATGAAGAATATTTTCATCTTCTTTAAGAGTATAATATTCTCATCAAACCAACCAAATATGATCNTTGCCATGGAAGTATATATTGACGACATGTTAGTAAAGTTTTAGATAACTCTAAACTTATTTTTTATATGAAAGAATATTTTCATCTTCTTTAAGAGTATAATATTCTCATCAAACCAACCAAATATGATTTTATAGACACATCAAACAAATTTCTTAGGTTCATGGTTACCCATCATGGAATTGAATAAATCATGCAAAGATTAAAATACTCAAAAATATGATGCCTCCTAAAGTATCGAAGAAGTTAAAATGTTAAACAGAAGGATAGCCGCCATATCTTATTTTGTGGCATGATCAAGCATTTGTTATCAAGCATTTTATAAGATATTAAAAAAGGTTTTGAAATATTGGTTTTCAATGGATGAATGAATGTCAAACCTTTTTTTATCAACTCAAGATATACTTAGCTTCACCACAACTATTATCAGACCATCTGCAACATCAAAACATTGTTGTATCTTTATCTTACAGTGTCTTGATATGCATAAGTTTAGTCCTGATTAAGGAATATGAAAAGGTTTAATAACTGATGTACTTGATTAGCAAAATTATTTCTCAAATTAAAAAAATTTTATATTTTGAATGATAAAATATCCCCAACACTACTATTCTTGGTACAAAAATTGCATTCATATTTTTAAGCTCGTACTATTGTTATCTACAAATATTTATTTTGTAATTTTCTAATTGCTACTAAACTTTAAGATTTAAGATCTCAGATTGAAAAAAAATACTTCTCATCATCAAAATTTCTGAAAAAATACTAACAAAGACAGACATTTTAAACAGAACTATAATTTATGATTTTTAAAATAAAAAGATAAAAAATTATCTCAAATCGACCTAAAAGCCTGATGCATGTGAGTCTGCTTGTCCAAGTGTTTTCCCTTCGCTTTTCCTTTTTCGGCCCATTTTTCTTTTCCTTTTTCGGCCAAGCCATATCTTTATTAAAACGGGCGGGTGAATCTAACTTTTTGAGCATTTCAATGGCAGTAATTATATGAACAAATGGGGTTTGACCGTTGGGGGTGCTCACCCAATCCTACGAAGCAATTATGTTACCAAGAAAATAAAAAATGATTAAAATACTAATTATTAAAATTTCTTAAATATTTATACATCCAAACAAATTCTTTTCTATTTAACGAATTCAATGTGCAATGAATCGCCCAAATTAACCCAAAAACCAACCCATTACAGCAATCCCATCCAACTCCCACCGTTGAAATCCTCAGTCCTGCGCATCTTCAGCGATGGTTCCATTCATCAAAGCTTCAAACCAAGCTTCCTCGTCCCCGTCGACGACGCTGATTGCATAGAATTCTCAGATGTGTATCTTCGACTCCAATCTTGACCTCCATCTCTGTCTCTACTAACCTCATAACCGCCTATTTTCATGGCGGTGGCTTTTGCAACCTAGAAGTTGTTGGCGTCAGACTATCGGGCTGGTTCAGCTGAAGCTAGCAATAGGCGCCAAGCGGGTGGTACCAAGGCCCTGAGTGCAGGACCTTGGCGCCTAGGCGCCAGACCACTTGGGGTCATATGCTCTTTTTCACCTCCTCTTCGCTCTGCTTCTTCGCCACTTCGTTTCATATCCACAACTTGTTGTACCTGCAAGAAAAACAAAATTTACTTTTATTAAAAGTGTAATTTATCCATAAACAAGTTCAAAAGATAAAACAAATTAAGCATGCTTTAGAGCATATCTTCTATTAAATGGAATTTTCGAGTCAAACAAAAAAAGACATACCTATCCGGCTCTACTATGAAAGAGAACATGTAGGAAAGCAGTTCTCGAGATTAGAAATTTTCCATTCAACTCAGGAAAACCACATAAGTCATTACTTCCGTGATGGAGTTTGACTTGATCTAGGTGGAGATCACCTAGTAGTGGTTTAAGATCAAACAAATCTTCGTGCAAAGAGCCAGCTAGAGTCCTCACTAGAATTAATCCAAGAAAAAAATTAGGTCATTCCCCAAATAATCAGTTGCTCTAACCTCTGGCTTAGCCCGATGCAGCAAGGCACNTTTCGAGTCAAACAAAAAAAGACATACCTATCCGGCTCTACTATGAAAGAGAACATGTAGGAAAGCAGTTCTTGGGATTAGAAATTTTCCATTCAACTCAGGAAAACCACATAAGTCATTACTTCCGTGATGGAGTTCGACTTGATCTAGGTGGAGATCACCTAGTAGTGGTTTAAGATCAAACAAATCTTCGTGCAAAGAGCCAACTAGAGTCCTCACTAGAATTAATCCAAGAAAAAAAATTAGGTCATTCCCCAAATAATCAGTTGCTCTAACCTCTGGCTTAGCCCGGTGCAGCAAGGCATNTGGCGCCTATTGCTAGCTTCAGCTGAACCAGCCCGATAGTCTGACGCCAACAACTTCTAGGTTGCAAAAGCCTCCGCCCTGAAAATAGGCGGTTATGAGGGCGGTACAGACAGAGATGGAGGTTCAAATTGGAATCAAAGATATGCATCCGAGAATTCTATGCAATCAGCGTTGTCGACGGGGACGAGGAAGCTTGGTTCGAAGTTTTGATGAATGGAACCATCGCTGAAGATGCGCAGGACTGAGGATTTCAACGGTGGGGGTTGGATGGGATTGCTGTAAATGGTTGGTTTTCGGGTTAATTTGGGCGACTCATTGCACATTGAATTTGTTAAATAGAAAAGAATTTGTTTGGATGTATAAATATTTAAGAAATTTTAATAATTAGTATTTTAATCATTTTTTATTTTCTTGGTAACACAATTGCTGTGTACGATTGGGTGAGCACTCCTAACGGTCAAACCCCATTTGTTCATATAATTACTGCCATTGAAATGCTCAAAAAGTTAGATGCACCCGCCCGTTTTAATAAAGATATGGCTTGGCCGAAAAAGGAAAAGAAAAATGGGCCGAAAAAGGAAAAGCAAAAGGGAAAACACTTGGACAAGCAGACTCACATGCATCTGGCTTTTAGGCCGATTTGAGATAATTTTTTATCTTTTTATTTTAAAAATCATAAATTATAGTTCTGTTTAAAATGTCTGTCTTTGTTAGTATTTTTTCAGAAATTTTTATGATGAGAAGTATTTTTTTTTCAATCTGAGATCTTAAATCTTAAAGTTTGGTAGCAATTAGAAAATTATAGTATAAATATTTGTAGAACCCAATAGTACGAGCTTAAAAATATGAATGCAATTTTTGTACCAAGAATAGTAGTGTTGGGGATATTTTATCATTCAAAATATAAAATTTTTTTAATTTGAGAAATAATTTTGCTAATCAAGTACATCAGTTATTAAACCTTTTCATATTCCTTAATCAGGACTAAACTTATGCATATCAAGACAATGTAAGATAAAGATACAACAATGTTTCATGTTGCAGATGGTCTGATAATAGATGTGGTGAAGCTAAGTATATCTTGAGTTGATAAGAAAAGGCTTGACATTCATTCATCCATTGAAAACCAATATTTCAAAACCCTTTTTATTATCTTATAAAATGCTTGATAACAAATGCTTGATCATGCCACAAAATAAGATATGGTGGCTATCCTTCTGTTTAACATTTTAACTTCTTCGATACTTTAGGAGGCATCATATTTTTGAGTATTTTAATCTTTGCATGATTTATTCAATTCCATGATGGGTAACCATGAACCTAAGAAATTTGTTTGATGTGTCTATAAGATCATATTTGGTTGGTTTGATGAGAATATTATACTCTTAAAGAAGATGAAAATATTCTTCATATAAAAAATAAGTTTAGAGTTATCTAAAACTTTACTAACATGTCGTCAATATATACTTCCATGGCAAGTCTATTGAGGTCTTTAAAGATTTTATTCATAAGAAACTAGTGGGTTGCACCAACATTTTTTTGCCCAAAAGACATTTCTTTGTAATAGTACATTCAATTATATGTTTGAAAGGAAGTTATTTTCTCATCAACAAAATTCATTTTTATCTAATAACAAAAATAAGTATCTCATAAACCTAGCATTTAATTTCTAAAGGTAGCATGAAAAAATTGATCTATTAAGGGTAGAGAAAAGTTATCTTTTAGGAAAGCTTTGTTAAGATCTATATAGTCAACACACATCCTCTATGTTTGAAGCCTTCTTAACCTAAATGATGTAATCTGGGCAAACCAAAAGATGTACTTCCTATATGAAATTAGCCTGAAGAAGTTTGTTGACCTCTTATTTGATTGCTTGTCGGCGTTATGTTGTATTTTTTTTATCAACTTGTATGTGGGGTTTATCTTTGAGGAATGCATAATTACTTTATAGTCAATTCCTAACATATCTATAAGGTTCCAAGAAAATGTGTTTTGATTTTTGTGGAGAAATTTCACATATTCCAACTCTTGTTCATTGGATAATAGAGATCCAAGTTGCATTATCTATGAAGTATGTTCCTCTGATAGAAGAATACATACCAAGGCTTCTACCAGAAACATCCACTGGGATATATCTTCATCCTCATGATAAAAAAATTTGGTACTAAAGGTTACTGATTGGAGTAGTTGAGCTTGTCTGATGTAGCATGGTTGTACCATTTTCTTATTCTCATGTACAATGCCAACTTTGAATGATGCTGAAAACTTTATCTTGAGGCATGATATATAAGCCACGACACCAAAGATTGATTGGATATTTCTTCCAATGGTGGCATTGTATGCCAAGTCTAATGTGACAACAATAAATTGAATTAGGTGAGTCATTTATCAAGGAAATATTCCCAATTTGACAAGGATATTGATTGTTCCCCCAACTTTAAGAAGCTAGTTATCAAAGCCATAAAGAGGTGCAGTAGAATAAAAAATGACATCAATTAAACTTCATCAATTGAGATTCTCTTTACAATATAACAAGGTTTGCTAATTCTAGCCATGTCAAATTAACCCATTATGTGTTTGTAAGTATAGAGGTGTATCATTCTCTCAAGATAGAGAGAACGAGGATACAATCTTACACAAAACATACACTTATCCTTATACAACACAAATAAAACTTATGTGTCAGAAATAAAATTCATGGTTTGAATACAAAGGTTGAAGCAGTGATCGCAGACTGTTGGTGATCGACGGTCAGCAATAGAAGTCAGTGGTTACTCGTTCGACCTTCGCTTCTTTCTTTCCCAAGAGAAATGATGGGGTCTATATATAGCCTTTTAAGGAGAGGCATTTTGATCTTTTGCTAGGTAACTTTCCGAACTAATAGACCAGACTGCTCATCTAGATCCCCTTTGTTCATAGATAGTTTTTAAGGATTTGGGTGTCTTAATAATCTTGAAATTGAGCAATATCAAACTTACTTGATTTCTCTCGTCAAAATGTTCAATTCGAGTGAAAACATGTTGAATTCAGATTTGATTTGACCATTCAATTCATGAGCCAAAGCCTCCAATCATGCTTCAACAGATTGATCTAGACCTGATCAGACCCAGATTGAACCAATTCTAGAGTCATTCGATTCGACTTATCGAGATGATCAGTTTGCCTTTAAACTTATTGAACAGGGTGCAGACGATCGTGAATTTGAATTTAGATTATATATTTCTTAAAAATTGCATCGAGATTAATGCTAGATGATAAAAATTCTTGATGACACATCAAACTTGAAATTATCTTGATGAATTTTATGAAATCTTATTTTAAGCATTTTAGTAGTGTCAAAACATAAATTTAATTTAAAAATACAAAAAAAAAAGTAATACCCAAAAGTTAGATTGGTGGATCCTCTATATGTTACATAATTATAAAAAAAAATTATGGATTAAACTTAAATTTATGAATAACTCTCCTTCCATGCCATCGTCTGACTCCGACACTACATATTTATAGCAATTAAAACATAATCAAAATTCCTTTATATATATATATATATATATTCTTATTTATTACCATGAACGAAACCTTTACAATTCAATAGTTCTGATCCTAGAAATCATTAAATATCATTCGTTGAATCAAAATGCTATAAATCAAAATATTAATTATTATTTAAGTTCTTTTTTTTTTATTAATATTACTATCATAAATCTTAATTTATATTGCTTATGATTTCTTAGTGTTTAAAGAACTAAATATGTTTGATTCACAGGTACTTGAATGTTAGATATCATTGCTAGTCTGATTAAGTCTTGTATTAATGACTTTAGCCCACGGTTTGAGAGAAGCTAGTAATTCAAATTCTCTTTTAAAAGAGGTAAATTATGTATAAAATATTACCCCAACTTACGCAGAATAGTCACACACTATATAGCTCCCTAAGTGCTACTTTCCCCACCCCACATAGAAATTATTTTGCCTTTAGTTTGATAATGAGAGGCACCAAGGCTTTGATTTTGTATTAATTTCCTAGCTTAATCCTTAAAAAATTGTTAATAATGTGACCAAAAGACTTGATAAGGGTGACGGACTCGCAAAAATATAACTCCTTACACGTTAAGCTAATTGATAAAAGCTTGTTAAAAGTACTGAATATAGATGTGTGGAGAGAATGTTGCATCCGGACTCCAAACGGAAAGCAAGTGGGTCCCACTGTAATACCAGTGTTTTTTAAAAAGACGTGGGGCCCACTTGCCACATGATAAGTTTTCACTGGACTCCAGATACAAAATTTGCGTCAGCCCGCATACAGTAACTTTTCCTATTTTTGACCTTTTTTTCATTGGTTTACTTTGAGACCGCCATCACATTTGTTTTTAGGTACCGTTGCTTTGTTTCCTTCTAGAATTTTTTATGAAGAGCTGTTTTTTTTCATATTAGATTTGCTATAATTTGATATAGCTTTCAAGATGTTACGATTTAATTTTTCTTCATAAAAAGATAATATTTTTTT